>AYEL01091874.1:0-191535 GCA_000484575.1 Olivierus martensii | reverse complement strand
CTAAAGCAGTGATGTTATTATATCAATTCTCAGAGACCTAGGCTATTATTGTTAAAGATTGGATTTTTACATTAATGGCCTTCTTTACAATAATGTCTATAACATATTATATAATAGAAGCAAATTATTTGTGCATTTGTTTGGATTTTATTTTAGCTTGTCCAGAAGAGCTATTTAATGATCTATGTAAATCTATGTGTGCAAAGTATATAAAGACATTAAAAGAACTTAATACTGCTTTTCTGCCATATGAATCTCAAGTAAGTGATAATTGTTAAAATTATTTAATTAAATTATTGATGATGTTTAAATTTTTATCAGAAATTTTGTGTAGTTATATTTAAAAAAATGTAATAATATGAAATTTGTTACAAAAAAAAAATTGTTTTGTTATTGCATTTCTTTTAGGTATTTTCACTAGATTATCCTGAAACATTTCAGTATTATTATAACACATATCGATTTTCGGGACGAAATACCAGTATGGAACGCATTGCTGAACAAGTTGCAACTTTGTGTGCTACATTAGGAGAATATCCTTCTCTTAGATATCGCAGGTAATTTTATCGTTCTTATTTTTAGATATTATTTTTCATGTATCAAATTTAGTTGCATATCATGAATTATAATTTTATTTTGCAGTGATTTTGACAAAAACGTAGAATTAGCACAATTACTTCAACAAAAATTAGATGTATATAAAGCTGATGAACCAACCATGGGGGAGGTCATTTTCCTGCCACTAAGAATTTTTCTAAAAATTGTTAAAACATCTTCAGATTCTCAAAAGAAATAATAAATTTTTTCAGGGACCAGAAAAGGCAAGATCTCAATTATTGATTTTAGACCGGGGATTTGATTGTGTAACTCCTCTACTTCACGAGCTTACATTCCAAGCAATGGCTTATGATCTGCTGTCAATTGAAAATGATGTTTATAAGTTTGAATCACCAACTGGACAAGATGTCAGAGAAAAAGAAGTTCTTTTAGATGAAAATGATGATCTTTGGGTTGAGTTACGCCATCAACATATAGCTGTAGTATCCAAGTAAATATTGCCCTAATATTGTTAAATTATTTATATTTAATAAAATTACGATGATTTTGTCATCTGAATTTAGACTTGTAACAAAGATGATGAAGAAATTTATTGAGAGTAAAAGAATGACAACATGTATTGATAAAACAGGCATAAAAGACCTTCATCATATGATTAAAAAAATGCCACAATATCAAAAAGAATTGAGCAAGTATTCAACTCATTTACATTTAGCTGAAGATTGCATGAAGTGCTATCAAGGCTATATTGACAAACTCTGTAAAGTTGAACAGGTAAAAAGATCTTTTATGTATATTATAATGTTATAGAATAATAGATGTATATGCATGCAGACATAATTCTTAGGAAAATATAATTAGAACCCTTAGGTTTTTACAGTAGATTTAGATTGGTTATAGATATTGCAAAGGCAAATACTGTACAATCAAAATTGTGCCAGAGATTAGGGAAATTTTGGGGATTGTAACAAAAATATTAATCAGTTAAAATTAATTTCTTAAATTTTTACTCAAGTTTTTTTTTTTGTTTGTTTAATTCAGAGATAAGCAGGAAAGATTTAAATTGGGAAAATTAATTTTAAGCTCGAAACCATATTTTTGCATAAAATATTAACTGATATATTATTTTAAAATTTTTTCATAATGGGTATAAAAAAAAAAATTATACACTCAACAAAATGAACACTTTGGAATTTAAATCAGCTGAAAGATTTTTGTTCAAAAATATCCATTTTTTCTGTTTTATATCATTTTCTGTTTGTTACAAAATAAAGGCTTTTCTTAGAATCCACACTACTGATGAGGTTAATCAGTAGGTGAAGAATAGGAGATTGATTAGCTGGGCCCACTTAGATTCTTTAGGTATTCTGAGAGTTTTATATTACTGAATCTGCATAAAGGATATGTAGCAGTGAGCCAGTTAATAATCTGTCTGGCTTATTAGATCTGTGATGGAGTTAGAGTAAGAAGTGGGGATTAATAATTGAAATTGATTAAATAAAAGTAAACTATAAACCAAATAAGTAAGATAAACTGTTTATTCAAAAACGTTTTTTCTATCTACATTGCTGGCTTCAGTTGTATTTCAACTGAAGCCAATTATATTTATAGCTAAAAATATTATTGAATAAACAGTTTATCTTACTTATTTGGTTTATAGTTTACTTTTACTTAATATTTTCCGTAAGAAGTCTTACATTATGAATTGGAATTGATTTCAGATTGGCCAGGTAGAAGGCATATTTTTTGTATAGTCCCATCCAAAATGATTCTCCCCTATGAGTTTTACAGTAATTTTTAATTTTTTCAAAATAACGTTCTTTAAGTTAAAAATTATGTTTATAATTTGTCTGGACATGAAATAAAATCATGAAAACATTTGCTAATAAAATCATTATTAATATTACATTAAATGTAGAACAGATAATTGTAATGAAGATAATGGCAACTGATTATATTGAATAAGCATTTTCAGAGATGAAAATCAAAAACACAATCATCAAATAAAGACAGAATTAATTAACTGTTCCAAATGAACATGTGCTCTTTTACACTAATGAAATAATGCTTTTGCCAATGTAGATTATAAATAAAATTGTGTGATGATACTTTCTAATGAGATGTATATTGTGTGATTTTTCCCCCTCCTTTCTCTGGTCTCTCTCACTTTTGTCCCAAGTTTCTAAAAATGTAATAAATCAATGCTTGTTTTATATCCATTTTCATACCAATAAAAATACTATGAGATGAAAATAAGTTGAGGTTATTTAAGAAAATCAAGATAAAAAGGGGGATTGTCATATATAGATTTAACCATGATTTGTCTTATTATTAATTTTATTCTTACCTTTCTTACTTTTTATTATTATTGTTTATTATTTATCATCATTTGAAGTATTATGTTTAATTTAAGGGTTAATTTACATTTCACATCTGCCATCTCAGAAGTTTGAAATTGCAAGTTATGGAATAGAAATTCTGTCTTCCTCATGAATTCATTTGTCATGTGATGTCATTTATTCTAAATTAATATCATTGAATCAATTTGAGAATTGATGATAATTATTTACTAATTATAAAATTATAAAGAATATGATATGACATGAATTGTTTTAGCTATAAATTAGAAATTGAAGTTGTTGCATGACTATACATAAATGAGCCGAGCATAAAACTTTAAAAATGTGTTACTATGGGTGCATTTGATTGGAAAGCGAATTAGTTTTTTCCCAATCATGGAAAAAACAAAACATATCAGTGTCATTCTTGAGAAAATATAAACAACTTCCGCTGCTACCAGTCTAGCCAGTGAGAAAGCTGTCCAATAAAGAAATACACTCTATAAAAAAAATATGTTTCTCTCTAGGCTAGTGAAGTATAGTTTGTTTGACTAAATTAGTGACTTTCAAATTTCTCTTTGACAACTGATTGCTTTTTCTGTATTGAGTGTGGAGGCATTAGATTAAGGTATTCTTAAGGTTATTATTTATTTCAAATTGATAAATTTATTGTTTTTTGTTCTTTGGATTGACAAACAAATTTCATCAATAACTTATTTAACTTGTTTTTAAATTTATTCAATTTCTTACTTATTAGTGCAATCACATATTTTTGCTATTTAATTCTAACACTTATTCATTACTTTAATAACTGTGAAGTTCCAGTTGTATTTTGTTGTGTTTGTGTTAACTTTGCTGTTAGTTTATTTTTGAAAGCTATTTTCTAGAAGTATAAAAGATCTGACCAGGCCAGATTCTGGAATCTTGCAGTCATGAAAACCATTAGATATTAGAATTATTGATAGTTTTGTAATTGTAATTGCAACTTTATAGACATGTGAGAACCATTTTGAACTGCCAGCCAAGAGACTTTGTACTCAATTAAAAGAAAGATTGAAGAAACAATAATCAGATCATTTTCCACAATGGTGAAATTTGACGAATTTCCAGAGAATGACAAAAATAGGGAATGGTGATGGTGAGAAAGAGGAGAACTAGAATGGTTTTGGAGAGTGAGGACAGAGTCAAATCAGTCAGTTTCTGGGACTCATCAAGAAAAATAGTGTTGTGTGTATGAAAGAAGAAGAAAAGAAAAAAAATCAAAGAAGAACTGATCGAAACGATCGAAGGCATCAAAAAGAAAAAAAATTTCAACTTTAGAAGAAAAGGGACATTTGCTCATATTTAAGGTATTTATTCTCCAATGAAAAGAAGCTAAATTTGTAAACAAAATTTGTTGTTATTGCAAAGATTCCTCTCTCACTGGTGATGACTACCATTTATTTCAATAAATTTATTTTATGATTTAATGACCGTAGTTATCTGGAGTCATTTTGTGTTGGGTAGACTGACGTTTTCCCATCCTTACTCACGAGAACAATCCAGGAGGTGTAGCAAAATGGAGCTAAATAAACTTTTGTAAAGTGGGGATACCTGAATTTGTTTATTTTTATTTAAACTCTTAAATATTTTTTTATAAATACTAGAATCAGACAAATATATAAAATTATGCAAGTATTATCTTTGTGTATTTAGTCAAAAGATATACTAGTTTAAAATTGATTTAGGATCAACCATCTGACATTCATTGTGAGCTTTTATGATAATTATTTAAAACTTATTACTATTTAAATGTATTATTAAAAACAGGAAATAAATTAATATAGAAAGAAAAGATTCTATTTATAATACACTCAACTCTGTTTTTACACGATAGATATGTTCCTGAAAAATATGTTTAAAAAAATACATTGTATCTATGGGAAAATAGAAGATTCGTTCCAGACCTAAAAAAATCACCAAAAATAATGCAATAATCATATGAAAAATAACAAATAATAAATTATGTGCTTGCAACAATAACAAATAATTTACGTGCTTGCATTTTTTATTTAATAAAGATTGCCACATGTATATAAATATATATTAAGTAAATTTTTATTTGAAAAGAAAAAAAATGTCACTAATTTATGAACACAAAAATTATGCAAAATAACCTTAATTATACATAATAAAAATTTATTTTTTGTCACTTTTTGACAATAAATGCATACGTTTGCATAAGACCTGCAGTATCACTGCTATCATTAGAAATAATATCATGGTTATCATTTTATTCCTCCATTGGTGAAATTCTTTGTGATTTGATCAAAATTGGCACTATTCGTCTATGGTTTTAAGAATAAATTCAGTTATTAATCATTAGTGGGTTTGCGCAAAGGTATTTTCCATTATAAAAAGACCTGTTATAACCTTACAGCTCCCATAACGTCCTAAGCATAAGGGAAGCTTCCCGTTGTAAGGTTACATTATAAAATAAAGTTATAACGGTAGCCAATCAAAGTAATCGCTCCCTTATAAAGGAGCCAATAAGAATTGTACCTTCATGTAAATATCTACATTTTAAATTTAAATAACGAAATAAATAAATAAATCACCTGAAATGATGTGTCTATCAACAGTTTCGAATCTCGTGGGCAATTGAAGAGCATTATATAATTGTAAAATATCTGTTTTCTTCGAATGTAAAAAGATGTCTAAAGTTTGAAAGTGGTATATCATTTATATTAAAGATTGCTCTTTCATATAAATGTTCATGTTCCTTAGCTGCTCTTTTCATAGCTGTAAAAATAAAATAGTCTTCTAATGCATCTACAGTAGATTAAATGCCATCATATTATATACATCCATGTTTGTTTTTCTACTTTTTCTTCCGTGAGAGGGACAGAAAATAGCCTCGATTTCAGTATATTCATATCATTATAAATATAAGGGAAACCAGTTGATGCACAAACGCAATTTATAATGTATAACTTACGCTATGTATAACGTTGTAACCATAATGGAAAATATCTTTGCTCAAACTCGCTATTGTGCATATGTTTTGTTAGGCCATTATATAACTCTATAAGAGGCCATTAATGATTTCAAATCAGAGTTGAAACTTACTAATGCATTTCTCATTAGGATCATGTTCGACAAACTGATTACCCAATTTACTGGCCAATTCAAGACCTTATTTAATTAAATCTGCATTTAGATTAGTATCCTCTTCTTCTGTGGGACGCCAGGGGCAATATAATATTTTACAGGCCTTAGCCTTGCATGGACAATGTCAGGATCTGACACCAGTCGGGATTGATGTGAACAATACTGACAACAGGCGGGTTTGCCTAGCGGATGATGATGTGGGTTAAAGTTGTGAGTAAGAATGGAGAGGTGCTCAAGGATACAATGACAAACAGTTTGTACGGTTAATACCTTGGATCTTTATTCTTGAGAGAGAGAATTACAACATATCCCATAAAGGGAGGATAAATACCTTATATAACAGAAGGTTCTTGGTAGATCTTGACTTAACACACAATTTTACAGCCAACACTAATTGTTTATAGTTTAGAGTTCTTAATGAAATCTTTGTCCACACGGGGACCTATTTATGCTCGTCGTCTGGTCGGTAGCTCCTGGGGGGGTCTTTTTTGGACGGTAATTTCGTCGTTAACTAAGGATTCCAGGGGGATACCTTTCTTCATGTGTATGGGATCCAACCCTGTTAGTGCAGTGCAACTGGAGGTACAGGACGGCGGTTGTAAAAACCTCAGCGGTGGTGAGAGCTATTATGTACGTTTTTTCCAATCCGTTCTTTTCGTTCTCCCTCGGGTTCTCTCTCTCTCTCTCCTGATGTTGGCGGCTGATCCCCTTTTATAACATCCTCCAATCCGGGACCAAAACGTTACATCTCACCCGAAATTCCCAGGCTTCGATGCATTTCCGACTATTGTTTATTATTTCCTTTGAAGGTGGGATCTATTGCGATAGTCCTGGACATCTGCACAGGCACGATCCTTCGCCTGCAATACGTAATCCCTTTTTGTTTTTGAGATTTTACAACGCTGGGGACTAAGTTTCGTGCTGGGCAGTGCAACTCTGTAAATGCTTTCTTCTCAATCTTAACATTCTTCTTCCCGTTTACAGTTTTTGTGTGATGTTTTTAGCTTTCTCCCTTTCACAATTTCTTTGTTTGATGTATTAAATTTTTCTTATATATCGTGAATATAGTTCATATTTCCGTGATCCTCACACTTCATTATCATTATATTCTTTGGAATCAGGAGTCTTAAAGACAATCTCTATTATTTCATCTTTGCTTAGGCTTTCTCAACTAACAGCTCATCGATATCTGCAAATGACAGATCATCAAATCCTTCTCTGTCAATTTATTAGGGATTTATTATTTATTAGGGATGACAGGATCTTTGCTTTTGACACATTCTGGCCAAATAGCTTTCCAACATGCATTCAAAGCTGATGGTCTTAATTCAGTTAACATTTAATCCAACTTGATTAATACAATCCATTATTGAAAATTTCTTCCATATATCAATGACTATTAGTGTTTCATCATTCAGTTTGTCCAAAATGTATTGGAATGTTCGCTTTATGAAGTATATTTGAAATGCAACAATTATACCTTGGTCTAGTGGTTATATCAAGAATGTAGTATTAGGTGGCAGAAAACAAAATTGCATGTTTTGGTGTTCCAAGACCGGATGGCTGGGTGCATAGTCTAGAATCAAAAGAACTTTAAATTCAAGATCCTTTGAGATTCATATAGTGTCTAACTTCTGGGACAAAATATTTGTTGAACCATTCAGTAAAGATATCAGTGGTCACCTAGGCCTTTCTGTTTGCCATCCAATGTATTGCCAGTTTATTAAAATCTACACCTTTCATTGAACATAGTTTTAGGGCTTGATTTACAAACAGTGGGATTTCAACATAATCTCCTAAAGCATTAGAGCAAAATAACAGTCACATGATCCTTAGCTACCTTAAAACCCAAGCAGTTTTCTGGAATTTTGATACATAGGTTCTATTCAGCATTCTTTTCCAAAAAAGACCACTTTCATCTGCATTCCATACTTGATCAGGTGTGTATCCTCCATCTTCAATAATTTTAGCAAGTTTTTGCAGAAACTCTTTAGAAGCCGATTCAACTGCAGATGCAATTTCACCTTTAATTTTTATATTACGAAGAGCATGTCTTTTAAGAAACCCTATCATCCAACCTGTACTTGAAGAAAATTTATACTTTGTTGAGATGGAAGTGCCCGGCTCCATTTCTGTAATCTGTCTATAAATTCTTAATGCTGTTTGCTTTATGGCATTTCGGGATACTCTTTCATGTGACTTATCTTCTATCCATATTAACAGAACTTTTTCCATTTTCTCTTTGTCAATATCTCTTGTATATGATGACGACTTAGTCAGAATGTTCTGGAATAAAACTATACTTTCTAATAGCAGCTTCATTTTTCTTATGGTAGCTTCATGTAAATCAAAATGCTTTCTTACAAATGTTAAACATTGTCCAGTTGCAAGACAATCTAAAATTTGGATTTTAATATCCAAAGAGATTGCTTTTTTTTTGTTTTTGTTACAGGTTAAATTGTCACATTGTGTAAGGGCTACCAAAAAATATTTCAGTTGTAATTAATAAAATAAACATTCAAAAATTATGTGTATAACTTACCATTTATTGACTTTTCAGCAAAGCTAATAAATTTTTAACACCAAACTTATTTTGTTTAAAGAATATTTAGTTTGCTACAACATGCCACATCATCTTACTGTACTTTTAAAAATGCCAGACACTGCTCAAATCTTGGAAATGTGAGAAGTGTATAATATGAAAAATTGTTTTCTGTAGAATTTGTGCCAGATATGTTAAATCAAAACAACTTGTGTAAAAAGAGAATGAAATTTTTTTTTTAATTTGTTAAATCAAAATCGTATAAGAAAAATTGGTGTAAAAACAAAACTAAGTGTGTAGGTAAAGATGAACTTGAATATTGATATCTAATTATGCTCAAGCCATTGTTTTGACTTGGACAGATTATAAATTTATTTTGTCTATACAAATGAGATTCATATATCATAAGAATCTAAAATAGATAATCTTTTCAAATTTTAATTTTTGTGTTTTTTTTTTTTATTTGCACTAAACTAAATTTAATTAATAGGACTTGGCAATGGGTACAGATGTCGAAGGCGAAAAAGTTAAAGATCCTATGAGAAATATTGTTCCTATTTTACTGGATACCAATGTTACAACTTATGACAAGATTCGAATTATTCTACTTTATATTCTTTCTAAAAATGGTAAGTTTTTACATTATTAAATGTGAATGTTTTATTTGTAAAATTATATATATCTAATTATTTTATGGACTCAGCATTTACATTTTCTCAAAATGTGTATTTGAGGAAAATATCTCATCTTTCTAAACACACGAAATCTTCATATCCGACATTTTTATAAAAAAAAAAATAAATTTTATAAATTGCAAGAGAATTGCAAATTCTACCCAACAGGCCTGGAAGAGAAACTATTTCCTGTAATTCATTTAGTGTATTACACCAGCTTCTCAATTTCCAAGAATTCACTATTTATGAATTCAAGTATTCACAAGATGTAAAATTTATATATGTACTCTATTTCACACAGTCATAAAATGGAAGATGAATCACAACCACATAAGATTGGCACTTATAGGATATAGTTTAAACCTAATCAAAATCCAAAACAAATAATAATGATTTAAAATTGCTCATTTTAGTTTTTAATAGCATTGAACAGTATCTTTAGTCATCATCTATTATGTTTATCATAATATCTTGACCTTAGTTGGAAATACTTGCAAAACCAAATGATATATTTTATTCAGATATAATAGCACAGTTTGTATCAAATGATTAAATGAATTATTTTTTCTATAAGAGCATGAACTATATATGATATATTAATCGTTTAATCAATTTATTATTTTTCAGTACCTAGATAAGTGTATGAATTTTCTTGGAACATACTATAATTAGTTCTTAGTATGTGCTTATAAAGGAAAACTCATAAAATTTCAGCGGTTATCAAATCACAGTCTTTAGTCCACCAAGGTTAACAATGGATGTATATAACTTCTAGAAGAAATCTTCAGGAAGTGGTTTTTCTTATATTTCCAGACTATGATGATATTAAAGGCATTTCTAACTTGTCTTCCAGTGGTGATTGCTTGTTCTTGTTCTTGTACAGACTTTCTCAGGTCTTTGATAGACTTCCATTGGGATGAAATATTCGAACTTCACAGGTTTGCTAGGTGTGCGGAACAGAGTACAAGTTAGAGGGTTGACAGAACGGTAACCAAACAAGTGAAAACAAAACAAAGCTTCGAACTCAGGTCGCCTCGCTTTTATGTAAATTTGACTTTTTCTTGCCCTTTCCCAGAGATGTTTATCTCTTTAACTTACAGAGGGTTGACAGAACGGTAACCAAACAAGTGAAAACAAAACAAAGCTTCGAACTCAGGTCACCTCGCTTTTATGTAAATTTGACTTTTTCTTGCCCTTTCCCGGAGATGTTTATCTCTTTAACTTAGACAGTTCAGGTGTCATTTCTTGGAGTTTGAACTGACACCTGAATAAACCTTTTATCAAGATTTATTATTCCAAAGAACAATGACAAAACATAACACGTCCTGTTATCATATTGCATCATTGCCGTCAAATTCCTCTGCTCGTCTCTGTGAAGGAGGAGAAGATTCCTGACCCCCACAATACTGTACATTTCAATCACATGTATTTATTTCAATTAATGTTCATATTTTTGAATTTGTTAATACTTCACAGTTTGAGTTCATTTTTCACATATGAAGAAAATTAACGGTAATTTGTTAATTGACATCATAAAAGGAGCTTTGTAAGTAAGACTGTTCTGTGCTTAAAACTTGCACTAATCGAATCTTCTCGCACTAACCGAAAAACGGTATCAATTTTATAAGTTGCACTAATTGAATAAGTTCAAAATAAACAAACTGCTTAACATGTATTAATCCTTAACTGAAACAAAAAGCTCTACTAAATACTGCTAAAAGTGCTTTTTGTTTCAGTTAAGGATTGCACTATTTGAATTCGCACTATTCGAAGTCGCACTAATCGAGGCCTACCTGTATTTCTTAAACAGTTAGTATTGTGGTTATTCATCGTGAGGTTGACTAATGGCTGGAATCTTACAAAGGAAGAACCAATTATCATATTTTACATATAATGAATACTTCGAATAGTGCAAGAAATTCGTGGGATCCATTATTCACACTAATCGAGGCCTATCTGTACATTATTTGTTATTTACATTCTGAAATGAAGGACTGTTATTTATATTTCAGTAGTTGAGAATAGACCTATGAATACTATAAATATTTTGAAAATATTTAAAGCTCTTAACAATAGTTGAAGATAAATTGATTAAACAGATAAATTGTTGAGTTATATCCAAGATCTCGTATCCTATCTAATAATTTTATTTGTTAATAATTTATTGAAAAAATTAATGTTTTTGTTCTTGATACAGTTTTAATATTTATATGGATTATTTTGGATGTAAATTTAATTGTAATAATTATTTAATAAATGATTTTTAAATTATTATTGATTTTTTTAATATAATTTTTACAATGCATTTAATTAATAAAACACATTTCAGATTAGATTTAATAATTATAAGTTCTTTAATTCGCTTAAAAATAGCAAATTAATTTAAGAATTATAATAATAATAATAATTGAAAGAAATTATGAAAAATATTTTAATGTATAGGATAATCAACGAGATTTAGAAAGTGCTACAGAAAAGTTATCTGAATACTTGGAAAGAGACATAACCCAGGAAAATCTTTTGGATATTAAGCAAAAAGTGCAAGATAAATATAGGTATCTAATTTAAATAAATATATTTTAATATTTAAAATATTATTTTTTAATTTTTTTTTTTTATAATTATTTTTAAATATTTTTAATATAATTTTTTTTTATAAATAATTTATTTTATCAAAATGAACTATTTAATTTAAATTTTCATTAATTTCAATTTTTATTTAAAGTTTTTAAAATATGGAAGTGGCAAAAAATAAAAATATTTTTTGCCACTCCCATAATTCGAAAAAATAAAAATATTGATATGAAAGAATTTTTAACAAAATCTAAAAAAATTAGAATTTTCCGAAATCATTAGGTCCTCCCTAATGATTTCATAAAATTTTGCAATGCATGAAAAGAAGTTGAGGAAAAAATCCTACTATTTGAAATTCCACACTTTACCATTCATGTAATCAAAATGTTTGTTTTGATAATTAATCATTTTTTAAAATAGCTCATTGCTTCATGGTGCTGCAGTCTCCAGATTTGTGTCATTTTTCAACATGTATAAACAAACTTTTGAATTTTTAATTATATTTACACAGAAAATCTTTTTGTTAAATTTTTTCATTCTTTTAACTTTAATATATTATTTATCTGATTTTGAATTTTTAGTTTTAAATATCAATTAAGATGTTTTGGCTTCTTATTTTATATATACTAAAAAATTTTGAAACAGTTTCACAAAAATTAGACTTTTGTAATTGTAAAAATAATATAATTACAAAACAAATATTATATGATAAAATAATAAACAACACTTTAAGAAGTGAGTAATATGCTATGAATGGAAATGGTGTGTGTACACATCAAATTCTGATCCCAGTGATCCCAGAATATAGTGATTATTAAATTTTAAACTTTTCTCTTTTAAAACAAAAATTATTTTATCATCATTAATTGTTGAGACAGAGGAAGTTTTTGATTACTTATACTTATAATTTGCATATTATACATCTGATTAAGAAAAATCTGTAAAAAAATAAAAACCTTTTCTCATATGGAAAATGCTGCAATAAAAACATGAAAACATATCATAGAATTAATGAAATTAGAATATGAAGTAAAATTTCATGTGATTTAGAAGCTCTTGAAATTGAAGATTTATATTTCAACTTCCCAAGATTATGTTTTATTATCCTTGTTTATATGCTACATCTACTTGCATAACTATTACTAAATGACTTTGGACCACCCCATATAATAAAATCCATTCCTCTGTTTATAAATAAAACAGAAAGTGTATTTGTTTTGACTTCAAGAAAAAATTTATGATTTAATGAAATATGATACTCCGTTTATATAATTTTGATAAGTAGATATCATATTACTTAAAAATTCACTAAAAATAAAAATAAAAATAAAAGTGATGATAAATGAATTTTTTTATTGCATTAGAAAATAGATACTTTATCAAAAAATAAGATTTAATACATTTGGAAGATTTATAATTAAAAAATGGCAAAAATTTCACATAATTAATAGTTTATTATTCTGCATAATAATTTGCAATTAACTATTCTTGATTAGCCAGTCAATTTACAACTATTAGGTTAAATATTATTATGAAAAATATTAATAAATTCACATTCATTTATTATATAAGATAATCTTCAGTATATACTTAATATTATCAAAATTATATGTTAGAGTAAAATCTATAATGATTATCCAAAATGCAATATTATATAAAAGATCACAAAAAGTTTCCTGTAATTTGTCATTTTTCTTCTGATTGAATGATAATTGTTATGAGGATTCTGATATTTCATTAGGACTATTAAATAATATGTGCCTATGTTTTGAATCATTATCAAAAATCTCTCTAAATTTTCTTTAAAAATATTTATTTTTGAACCATAAATAACAAAATGAATAAAATATATAGTAACCGTATTACTATTTTCAGGTATTGTGAAAGTAGATGTAAAGTATTACTTGGACATGTCCATGAAGGTTATGAAAAAGACTGGTGGGAATATACTGAATGATGTTTTTGTTGAAAAGTTTTTCTGCCCATTTTGATCTACAAATTTGTTCACATGACCAAGACTGAGAATTTCAAATTTAAGAGTTTGAATCTTCAAGAAATACTGCTGAGAGAATTATGAAGAATCAAGAGAGAAAGATTAAAACTAGAGGATGTTCAATAAAAGATTTAACCAAACAGTTGTGTCATGTGATGAAATGTTATCAAAAAAAGTTTAGGTGGAGTTGATTGTCGATATTTAATTTAATATCTTCTCCCATTATACTGTCAACCATGTTTCTACATGAATTTGTTTCTTTAATATCAAGGACTTCCCCATCCATTTTATAAAAATGGAAACATCTGTTTTGAGTTAAGAAAATAAACTGTGAAGATCTTATGTACTTTTGATATAAGAGTAAACATTTCTTTTCAATTTCACTAATTTCATTTTTCAAATACATATTTTTTTTCATTCAGAATCTGGAAAAGAAAAATTTATCTACAACTTTGGTTTTATTTATGAATATGTTTATTTTTAAAAAAAAATTTTATTATTTGATATAATTGGATTTTTGATTTAAAATGATTATAATACTTTCTGAAAGTTTTAATAATGAAAGAAAAAGATATTGAGATAAAAAAATTTTAAACAGTCATTTGTTAACAAATAATGAAATAATAGTTAAATTTCTTTTCCCTATGAAAAAAAACTTTTTTAAGATTTTTTTTTAATAACTTAGTATTATTTAGCTACTTAACTATCATAAATTATATGTCCAAATCATTTATTTTTCACAAATTCCACCAAAAACATTTTAAATTAAAAAGTGTCTTTTCACCTTACTATTGTATTGTCATTAGCTTTATATGTATTGACAAATTAAAAATGATACCTATATCGTTTGTTAATTTCTACGGAAAGCTCAACATCTCCAATACATGTATTTTAAGAATATCCACTTGCATATTATCAAAACATTGCAAAACTTTTGCCAAAAGAAACAAGGATTCTGCCTTTCAGTCTGAACTTCTCTACAAATAAAAATCATTCTGAACTATGACTTTTTTAAACTAATTTTAGGTGAAAGTTTTAAGTTAGAAGGGGGAAAAACAGTCTCATAATTCCATATATAGTGTGATAATATATGTTTAAAGAACATAAAAGAATTGTTCTGCTTAGTTTATTGTATTTGTTAAGTATATTAATTATTTGCTTGCTCTTCAGAGAAGTTAAGATGAATAGCAGCTTAAAATGTACATTAATCAGTTAATCGTGATTTTACAATAATTACAGGAATGTATATTCGGCATAAATCAAATAATTCCTTTTGAATAAATATAAGTGCTGCTTCATTCAAGCAGCTGAAATTAGGAAATAAGCATGATTTATATTGAAAAATAATAATAATCATGCATATCAGTTTATATTGTATGAATTGGAAAATAATTATTTACTATTTGTGTGATTACTGTTTTAAGTGATCCCAATGTTTATTATTTTGTAAACAAATGCAAATTACAGGGAAAAATACATTTTGGAATGTCTGTTCATTAATTTTGTTGCTCTGCCGAAAAAGGAATGTGTATTAAATGTACTGTAAATATTAATTTGTAGACAAAAATTCATGCAGTTGTTAAAAACATGTAGGAGATAAACTTTTGTTAATTTAAACCATATGAAAAATAAATGGCTTTACTTTTTTTACAGCAGTAACATTCAACTCTTGTTGTTAATAAATATATTAAAGGATGGATTTATATAATGAAAAATTGAATATTTAGGTGTATGAATTTTGTTTTTATATAATTTATTGTTGAAGTATATTTATTTATTAATTTTGTAAAAATATTTTTAGCATTTTATGCTATGCTTTTTTTTTTTTTACATTAATACATATAATTAAATCTTATCTGAATACATCATTACATTCACATCATTAAAATGAATATTGGTATTATACTTGAAACAATTATCACTACATTTATTAAAATTTGCAAATAATTTTTATATGAAACTTTATAAGTGATCTTATATTTAAATTGTGGAATTTGTATGTATACAGATTTCAAGAAAAAGCATTAAATTAGTAGTTATAAAAATAAAAATAATATAAATCACTGGAAAGAGAAGATTGCAAAAATTGTAATGATGATCATTTAAAGACAATATATTGACTATAGAAGAAGTGATTTTTATATCTTTAAAGACAAAATGGAAAAATTTTTTCAATTATTATGTACAATGGGTCATGTAATTAAATCAAAATTAGCCTGTTAAGATTATAAATAAATTAAGCTGTTTTAAAGAACCAATAAAGTAATTATTGTTCTTTAAAATACTTCAGTAAAAGTGCTTTCAGACTTTGTCCATTTTCAGTATATAAATACTTTAAATATATGCTTGAATAATTCTAATGTTCTTTTTTAAATTTAAATAAACATGCATATATGTGAAAATTTATTTAACAACAAGAAAGAAGAAAGCATAAATTACAAATATAGAGTGTGCTAAAAATCTATAGAAAAATAATTGACTCAAGATTTACGTCAGGGATGGGCAACCTTTTTTTGTAGGGGGCCGTATAGAAAAATTTGTTTTTATTTTGACCACTGGCCAAAACAAAAACAATTGATAATAATAGTATTTATTTAAAAAAGAGAAGGTACAGATATGTAAGTATACATAACATTGGTATTAGATATAATAATGTGGCCTACAGGCCGGAGGTTGCCCACCCCTAATTTATGTAGTTGAAGAGATGAATTCAATATACTACATCAATCTTATTTAATGCAGAGCATATTTGGCTATTGTTATAAATATGCCATTTCATATTTGATGGATATGTAAATGTAATATTATCTATTATATTATGGAAGTTAATTGATGCATTATAAAAGTCATGAATAATTTTCACATCTCAAAGAACTTTTGCATCATGAGTGATAATGAATTCACTTAAAGCAATTTTTCATTTGAAATTGATTATATCCTGTTTATATTTCTGGATACATTTTTATAAGAGGCATTTTGTTTGTTCAATATAATGTTGCTTAATATTAATTGCAAGTCATTCATTGGGATATAATATATATACTTTTGTGATTAATGGTAGCATATTTCCTCTTAACATGAATTAATTAAAACATATTGCAGTTTGTTTAGCATTCTTCTTAATATATTTTTCAATTAAAAGGTATATGATTAGTAGAGGCAATATGTACATAGAAACTTCTAGTTTATTGATGGATATGTAAATGTAATGTTATCTACTATGTCATAGAAATACTTCTTGGCTTTAAGAATTTTATTAAATTTTTGATATATTACACACTGAAAAAATTGGAAAAATTTTCCTTATGAAAATGCATCCATAAACAAGGATTTAATCAATTTCACATGCAAAACTGCTTTAAGTGAATTCACTATCACTGATGATACAAGTCATTTGGGATGATGTAAAAATTATTGATAATGACAACTTATCAATTGATTTTAAAAAGAAAGGCATACTATATTTATAACAATAGTCAAAAATGCAGTGCATTAAATAAGCTTGATGTTAGTATATTAAGCCTGGAAATTTATCTCTTCAACTATTAATACATAAATTTGGAGCCCTTTATTATTATTATTATTATTATTATTATTTCATATATTTTTAGCACGCTATGTATTTTGTAATTTGTTTCTCTTTTTTTGTTATATAAATTGTTGCATGTAACATGTGTTTATTTATGTTTAAATAATTTATTTTGTAAAGCATTTATATAATGGTGAACAAAGTCCAAAAGTATGTTTTAGTAAAGTTTATTATAACAATTATTTTATCTCTCTTTGAAGCATTTAATGTACTTAGAGGGGTTTCTAATGTGTGGCAACTTGTATTTAAAATATCACCAGTGATGATGTTAAATGATCCACCCTGTAAACGTCTTATATTATCTTTATTGACTCTTCTATACAAACTATTTGAAACTATGAAATTGCAATTTAGTATATAATTTTTGCATTTTTAAATAAAAAATAGAATACAAAATTTTTATAAGCATTATATATTGCTACTTGCTGAACTGAAAATGTCCCATCAAAGTTGCACAACTTCTAAAGTCAGGCATGAAACTAAATTAAAATAATAATAATATTTTCCAATTTTAAATACTGTACAAACATCCATTTTTAGCAAGATTATAATACTAACATAATGGTATTTAACATTACTACTGATGATGATAATATCAATAGTTGGTTGTCAATAACAATTATTGTTGGTCATAATACCTAGGCCACCTCCCTAATAGCAGATATATATATATATATATATATATATATATATGATGTGTAATTTTACCATAATAATTATGTAATAATTTATGCATATCTGATTTCCATAAATTCTTCAGGAATCTAAGTTCTGCTTAAATCAAGAATGACTACTGTGGAAATTGTTTATTTCAAATTTATTGATTGGAATTCAAGCGATTAAGAACACAAAATAAGTCATTGTATCGTATATTGATAGCTGTTTTTTGAAATGATAGTATACCACCTAAATTTTAAGTTTATCGTATTTTGGAAGAAGGAAATTAAAAATATCATATATAGGTATCCCTCAATTTATGGATTTTTGATTTAACTAAGATCAATATCATCTCAAATATAAATCAATACCACTGTTTGTTTTGTGAAGATACTATTTAATTATTGATATATCTACTATAATTTGTTGTAATGATTTTCTTTGCTGAATGTTTAAGATATTTCAAATTTATTGTGCACACCATAGATTATAAGATATAATTCATTTCTGTTTTCACTAAAAGATCTGGTATCAAATCTGGCTCTTGGCATATACTGATAATTTGAGTATCTATAATATACTTACTAAATTTTTCAGTAGTTTTGCAACTATATAAAACTATTTAACTAAATAAAATAATGATTATTCATTTTTCAAATAGGTAAATCTCTAATATATATATATATATTATTCATATATAAATTTGAACTATGACAGCATTTTGTTGTTTTTTGTTTGTCATATTTGCAGGCTCAAATTAAAATCAAATTCTTCAATTTGCTTGCTTTAGTTTCATTAAAATAATTACCATAATAAAATATATAATTAATGAATTTTTAATAAATAAAATTAAAAACATCCATAATAACTTCCAGAAAACTTGATTTATTTTTGCTAATAATTTAGCAGAATACTGATTATCTTAAATTTATGTAATTATCAAGAATATTTTATGAAAAATTTTAAGTAATAAGTAAAATTGCAATGATTAGCATTTTTATTGCCCTATTATGCTTAAATTTGAATATCATTTGACACTTAATGACTATGAAATTCAAAATCCATTGGCTAGAAAGAGGCTAAATAGATAAGAATTTATCATAAACTACAGGTATCCCTCGTTATACGCGATCTCACTTTATGCGTTTTCGCTATAATGCGATTTTAAAAAGTAAATTAACTAATCATACATCAACATTAAAATTAACTTAAGTAATTAAAACTAAAATTAAGTAAATAACTTTTTAAATTAAGAAATTTTTGCTTAAAAATTGTCTCGTGGATGAACTGCTCGAATCCCAGAGCTCATTAATGAAGAGCTGGATATGGAAAACAACATGAATGATGATGTTTTCCATTTCCAGAAATCAGGAGCCCTTTGTTTTTCTGAGCCCATCAAATAATTTACAATAAAACAAATGACTGAATTTTTTAAATATATTGAGAGTGCTATCAGAATAATTGAAAAAAAAAAGATCCTAATGAGATTATAAGCGCCATACTTGCGAGAGAAATTCAGAATTCTTTGACTTGCTACAAAGAGCTTTATAGAGAGGACGAATGCTGCCTATCAGCTTGAGTCTCGACTGTTTCATTAAAAAGCTGAAGATCATCAGCCTATCATCCCAGGGACTTCGAGAGCAAGAAAGTGATGATCCGGACTCACCACACCTAGTCTTCAATCCGATAATGAATGGACTATCAGAAGTACTCACCTGTATGTAGTGTTCTGTTATGGACATCGTATTAATTCATTCATTCATTAAAATTTCTTTTGTTCACACTTTTATCCTTCTGAAGAAACCCCTATCGCTATCTCACACATGATAAATTCAACTCACTTTACGTTATTATTTCATGGAATCAATTAATCGTGTAAAGCGAGGGACACCTGTATTGTGTTATAAATATAATTGTATCTATAGATACTATATTAATGCTTTTGGAATACGTTAGCATTAATAGATAAAATAACAGTGAGGTTTTGATATCCAAGAACTAATTTAAAAAGTTTTACATTGAAATTGATGGGAAATGAGTTTCTAATTTATGAATTTTCATCTAATGAGCAGTTTTCTCAATAACCTTCATAAAACTGAAGGATACTTGTAAAAAATTGGAATTTATTTAGAAACAAGTAATATCCTTATTAAATTTTATTTCAATAGTAATAATTTGTTTTAAGGAAATTTAATTGAATAACATTTGTGTGATTATTTCTATCCTGCATAAAAAAAACTAAGCTTGTTAAAAATCATCATTCTGGGTGTATGTATTTTAATATATTGTTTGAATTTAATTTACTGGTATTTTAAAATTCTATGAATTTAAAATTATTTTTAATGAGATATTCAATGTTAATCATGGATAGATATAACCTAATGTTCTTGGATTTTCACAAAATTATAAATATAATTGTCTCAATAAGAACAAATAACTGTAATAATTTTTAGATAAATATATATAATTTTTTTGTTTCATTTGGATTCAAAGTTCATGAAAAATTATTTAAACTTTATTCTGAATATATCTTGCCTCGAATCAGGATAGAAAGATGACTAAACTCAATTTGAAGAGTATTATAATTAAAAAGATTTGAAATATTTTTTTAACATTGCTTAAATCTTAATTACAGTAGAGCGTCGCTTATCCGAACGTAATTTTCAAGTGATACTCAACAGGTATCCACCAATACTCCCACCCTACAATGTGTAGGGTGGGAAAATCTAATCTGTTATGCGCGTTGACTCTATGCGGAAACAATCGACAATTAAACTATTGTTTGTATGTGTGTATATATATATATATATATATATAGTCACACTCCCACTCAGAAAGTAAGTTGGCAAATTTTAATTATAGTAGAGCATCGATTATCCGAACGTCAATTAACCGGAACGTCGCTATCCGAACGTAATTTTCAATTGTGATAGGTCTCTGCCAATACACTCCCACCCTACAATGTGTAGGGTGGGAGAATCTTAGCTGCTTATGCACATTGACTATATGTAGAAACAATCGACAATTAAACTACTGTATACAGTATATCTAATTAATATATTTAATATAATAATAATAATAATAATAATACAAATAATTAGAAAACAAATGAGGCAGTATAACTTATATAAACAATAAAACATGTATTTTAAATTTGTTTTGTATTTTTTACATTGTTTTTTTTATCAGATCATTTATCCGAACTACCCTTGGTCCCGACAGTTCGGATAATCGACGCTCTACTGTATCACAAATGTAATTCTTTATTTTTAAATAAAAGTAGCCATAAAATTCTTCACTCCTTACTCGTTAGTATTAATTTACACAATATCTTTTTCAGCTCATCTTTCTTGTCTGGGTACCCAATGAAGGTGGCAAATGGAAAATTCCACAGTGATATGCACAAGAAAACTTTTTTATGCACTGTTTTATTTATGTTTAGTTTTCATGTTGAAAGTTTTACTTTGATTATTTACGAAGAAAATTAATGGAAAAGATTTACGCACCAAACTGTAAAAATCTTTAATAAGTTTTTAAATAAAGTATTATATTCATAAAAACCTATTTTCTGACACATTGGGAATACAGTAATTTAAATACCGTAATAGAAGAAATAAGTAGCTTGACTAGATTAAATAAAAGTTAAAGAACTATCAAATTTGTTTTTAATCATGCTGCTGAAATTTTTAATGTTAACATGCCTATACATAGTAAAGTTATAGATGTGATTATAATTCTATCTCTAATCAAGAATTAAGTTGTAATCCTAGAATTAAGTTGTTTTTATATATATTATATTTTTACAAAATATCTAAATGGTTAGGTTTTGAATGATTTTATTTGATGATAAACTATACAAGCTATCTGCCAAAAGTCATCATAGTTAGAAATTCTTTTAAAAGCAAGTCATATTCCTTTAAAGTTTTTATATTTATTGGTAAATGGTATGTTCTCAAAATTTGTCAGCCATAAACAAAACACTATGACTATTGGAATGAGATATTTTTTTAATATCTGCCGGATTTGACGAAATTTAAATATAAATTATTGCTACATACGAAAAAAAAAAAAATTTTATCTACTTTATCTGTATATAGTACAAAGTATTAAACCAATTATCTGGCGTTCTTGTATCTGGAATGCTCAGAAAAACAGGTTCCAGAATTTGGTAAGAATAAATTCCTGCTCATGTTGATCAATATGGCGATCAAATTGAATGCAGATGTTTCAGTAGCAGAGACGATTTACATTTTTGGATGCACATGATTTGAGATTGTTTAATATTATTTTACACTTCTGTGTTCTATCGCTTCTTTAATAATCACATACTTTGCATTGTGCCTTAGAGGCACTGGGCTTAAGCCCTATTAGCCCCTTATATAGATCCGTCACTCTTCAATAGTCTAGGTAGGGGTCTCCAAACTATAGCCCGCGATATGATTTTATCCGGCCCGCCAATTGGACTATTTCTATTTTTGGGATAACGTATCTTTGCTAGCAAACTTTTTCCCGAATGAAATATATCAAGTCAAAATACAAGTCAGATTTATCTGATGAACATTTGAAATCGCTACATGTAACTAGCATTTCAAAAATTGAACCCGAGTTTAATAAGATTTAAAAAACATAATCGCATTTACATCATTCACGTTAATGGTTTTATTATAATTTGTGACGAAAATATGAGAATTTGCTGATAGTGTTCGTTGTCATTAATATACAATAATTTAATCACATACTCTGTAATCAGTTTTTAATCTGCTTTCAATAAAACGCATATATCTAATTTTAGAGTTTTTTTTTTTTTTTGCTACGGCCCGCTGAACCCTCACGGCGAAAAGTTTGGAGACCCTGATTTAGACCATATGTTCATTAGACATTTTCGACTTGCTTCGAGGTCACCTATCAGTACACAAAATTTTACGACGAAGTTTTTCTTCACCTTGCATATTGCTCTTTAATGCATTCAGTTCATTTAGCAGATTGGTTGTGGATAATAAAAACGTCTTATTTACAGTTAATAACAGATTTGCCAATTGTTTCCATTTCTTGTTGCTATCATTTTGTATTGCAAATGTATAAATATTAACAAATGTAAATACATACTGTATGTAGCCACACGTTTACGTAAGAAGGTTTTTAGTAAAATTTATAATACGAAATTTAAATATTTTATTAAATTGTATACAAACATGACAGTTAAATACTATCATTCAACTGTCATATTGCAATTGCATTTATTTAATTTTGGATCTGATAATATTCATCTCTACGAAATACATTTCTTAGATTATTTAAAATACTGTATTGTATATTTAAACTATCCAAATTTGATGCTTTTTATAATAGACAACTTCATTTTTGAAAAACTCGATCATAGAGAATTTGTTGCTACAAAGGAAAAATATTATTTGCATAAATATGTAGTGTAAAGTTTTAAAATTGTTTTAAAGTTGTAAATTTTTATAAATTACCTAATAATTAGAACGAGATTGTGTAATAATATAACTAATTTTTCTTTGGTATTTTAATTTTAACAAATTGATGATATAAAAATTTTCTGAATGAGGGAATGGATATCAAAATAAAAATCGTCCGCAAAGCGATAGGCTGTGAGGGTGCATATACAAAAGTAATATGAGTCATAAAATGTCAAAATCATATTTTCATTTACTTTTTTTTTTTTTATTTATGAAAAAAACGGGAATCATGGTGGATTTTTTTAATTGCTCATCTCTGTCCTATAAAAATTCCCAGGCTAAATTTTCTGCAAGAATTTTGAAGTAAATATAAATTAACCAATGGAATGCATTTGATTTCGAAAACAGATGATAATGAATTTGTTACAAAAAATTAAGCAAAGGATAAAATCAATAAAGAATTGATTTGGAAAATCTCATCAACAAAAATATTGCTAGTAGTAATACAGTGTTACTGGGTTTTACTGCAGATAGCCATACAATTGAAAAATATACAGTAAGACCCCGTTTAACGCAGGGGGTACGTTCCAAGGAAACAAAGCGCTAAATGAAACAGCGTTAAACGAGGTTATTTTAACATGTAAATAATGAGGATAGGTGAAACAGGACAGTGAATAAAAAATATATACAGTGGATTCCGCTTCATTGGGACACGTCGGGCCATTTTGTTTATATTAAAAATAATTATTAATATATTAATAAATTTTTAAATATTTTTAAGGCCTGCAAAACTGAAGGTCATAAAAACTTTTTTAATAATGTATGCTGGTTTTATAGGAATTTGTGGCTCTAAATGCAAAAATGACCACAAGATTTGTTCCATTACACAATTTTTTCACAATTTGCTTTGAAATTTTTATGTTGTAATATTTGATTGAATGAAATTAGTAGCAAAAAATTACCACATGTAATCTTTTTTGTGGCCAGTTCTGAATATATTTATAAAACTATAAAACTTGGTTATTTAAATCTTAACCTTAGTCAAAACTCTCAGTAATTCTTTTTGTTTTGCTAGCTGAACTGCATCTGTTGCTCTTCTTTTTGTATATTACTTCTAGATTTTCACAATGCAGCACTCAGCAATATCCCTCATCATATTAATATTCCACCAGCCTTGATATCTCTTTTCAATCTTCTTAATGTCTTGATAAAACATTCTCACTTACTATATTTAGATTTTTCTAGGAAAAAGTCTAAGTGCACATTCAAGAAATTAATTTTAATACTTGTTGAGCATCCTGATATTTTGAATTTTTCCAGCATGTTTTTAACAATGAGTGCATATTTAGGGTCCTTATTATTCCCAAGAAACTTAGTAACTATACTTAACTATACTTTTGAAGGAACTCCAAGCTCTTTTTCGACTTCAGTCATTGTAGACAAGAAACTTTGTGTGGTCATAGTTTGTCTTGAAGTCCTAATTTCATTTTAAAGTAGGCATTGTACTTTTTCTAATAAAAAGTATTGCATTTCTTTGATGTTTCTTGATCACAAATATCCTATTAAATGTAACAAAAGTTATCTGAATTGTTGACATACCTACAATTAATCATGATTCATAACTTACTATAGTGCTAAGAACACAACAAGAGTCAAAATTTAATAAATCTTAAAAAGAAAAGAAAGGGGTTAAAGTTTTCTAATAGATTTTCAAAACACTTCAATTCATTAATATAAAAAAAAATCAATTCAAAGTCACTGAAAGAAATAGCACTGAACAATTAATGTCTATACTTAATCAAAGTTGAATAACAACTGAACTCACAACTGATGTGGCTTGGTGATCCAGTATTTAGAATTTCATGGAAATTTCTATTAATTTCCAGAAATCTGGTATTTTCTCAACTATTGAATGTTGCCAAGTCCCAAAATTTATCATCAAATAAGGCAACTGTTTGTTTTATGATATTTAATTTTTTTTAATTCAGTACCCAAAAAAAAAGTTTTTCATTGCAGGATTATGTAATTAAAAATCATTATAGTATTTATTTCATTTGAAAGTGATAAATTTTTCTCTAAGGAGCAATGATTGTTTACAAAATTGAACATATGGGTGGATACTTTCAAATTCTTTTAAATAATTAAACATGTATTTTTAATTCATATTATTTAAATAATAATATTTATAGCCTTTTTACTATTTTTAAATTTAGATACACTATATGTATTAATGTGTTTAAATCAATAAAATTATTGCTAAATTATTCTGAAAATCAGAAATCAAATTCTTATTTACAATAGTAATTATTTAGATATAAATTAACATTTGCAATAGCTATCATTAACAGTTTTGCAATAATAGAAACTATGCATGAATAAAATGTTTCTTTAGTTGTTTGCTTTATTTCAATTCAAAAATATTTCCAATCATATGTCATGTTATAAAGAAATTCATCTTAAAAATAAAAAAAATTCCATAAAATTTCCTAACTATATATTTCAGGATAATTTCTAAAATGACTCACATCTATCAATATCTATAGTGATATATAATTTATAAAGGGTTAAAATTAGACTCAGTGATTTCTACAGCAAGTTCAACTTCTACATAAAAGTAATTTTCTGCTTACTCAATTCTATTAATTTAATATTTAAATATTTCAAATTCCAGTATTCATTTCTGATTATAATTGCACATAATTTTTAGGAAATACCTTTTTATTATGTTTATTTTTGCTACTAATATTTATATGAATATTATAATTCCCATTTTTGTTTTTATCTAGCATCAATAACATCAATAAAGTATTGATAAGGAAGAAATATATGCTTTTCTTATTGTAAAAAAAAGTGTTTATTCAACATCACAGTATTGTATTTTTAAAATTTGTTGAATATTCTACCTCAGAAGTCATAATTTCTATTTATAGTTTTGTGCCTTTGAGAAATTATATTTAGAATTAACAATGACTCCTCTATTGTAAGCTGGAGATCCTTATATTCATTTATTAAAAAAAAAATAAGTTGATGTTCAAGTACAGCTATTCCTCAACTTATGATGGGGTTTGGTTTGAATTCAGAGGTTATAAGTTGGAAGTCAATGTCCTAAATTTATAGATTTCCCACAATTAATTTTTATTAGGTTACTATATATCATTATAATAAACTTAACAAATATAAAACTATGGGAACCAGACACAAAATGGATCATTTTGGTACATCAGATCATTGCACCTGAACTCATACATTGATCAATCACAGAATTTACCAATTATGTCACCATCATAAGTCAAGGACTACCTGTATATTCCATTTATTCTCAGCAGTACTGACTAAATGATAAATTGGATATTGGGAAAACTAAATTTTTTCATCTTTTTCTCTATCCTCTTGATTTTAACTGGATTTGAAAAAAAAAGAAATCAATTTCAAAATATACAGCATTTATTGATTATATTACATAAATATCCATTCAAAATGAATTATATTGTATTATATTAAAAATGACATGAGTGTATGAATAGATACAAAAAAATGTGTCCAATAAACATTGAATTTTAAGTCATCTTATACTAGACTACTAGTATAAGATGACTTAAAAATAAAGAAACTGAGTAGACAACTCAATTTGTTTATCTGCATTTTGCATTCTTCAAACTCAGAGATGCAAAATTTGAAAAATCACAAATAAAAATAATTGGAATAATAATAATAATTACTTCTGATTGGTTATAAGCTTTTGTTATGAAAATAAACAATATTTTTTTAATAAAGAAATTATGGATTAATCGATGTTGTTGTATTTGAATTGACTATTGCTTGTATATATGTTTACTGTTCAATATTTATTTATTCATCAAACAACTGTAAATATGGAAAAACTCATACCTTTACATTTTGCAATTGTTATAAGAACATAACTAAAGATAAATGGCATAATTCAAAATTACTGCTTTGTCACACCCATATACATATTATAATATTTCATTCTAATGAATGGATTATTCAAAATTTATGATATAATATCATATAATTAACTTGATAAAACAATGTTATTACATTTTTGTCATAATCTTGGATATATTTCCTATTGGGGAAATTTTTATTCATTACATATTTATTGTTAAAAACTGTTTTATAATTTGTATAAATTTCAAATCAGAAAATACACGTAATGCACTAGCATAATCTTTATTATGTATTAAACATAAGACCTTACCTGTACTGTTCTTACATAGATCATAGTATTTTTTCGTACATAAGACAATCCTTTCTCAAGAGATGATGGAGATCTTTTTACAACTTCATATCCCTCAATTTCATCCAAAGAAACATAAACAGGTAACTAAATGATATAAAAAACAAATTTTTATATTCCTTAACTAAAATAATAAATTATAAAAATTTATTTTTACTTCATTTGCTCTTGGTAAATTCTTTACAGCACTTTCATTATTTTCTAAAGGAGACAGTGGTTCTTTTGCAAAAACTGTTCCTAGGAATACTGATTTTTGTAACATCTATAAGAATTTAAATTAAATTCTTAATTTTTGCCATTATAATATGATTATTTATATTAAAATACTTTTAAGAATTAACTCTGTGTGTATATTTGAAAAAAATTTTTTGTTTCTTAATAGGAATTTATTTTTCATGTGCTGAAGTTTGTAATTAAGCAATTAAATATGAAAATAATTAATATCATATCTGAAGTTAATTTCAGTTTATAAATGAAATTTTTTCATAATTTTAAATTTTTATAATTAAAGTGATCATCATCAAATAAATTTAAGATTAACTGATTTTAAATATAAGAATATACAGTAAAACCTCGATTTTACGGACTATAGGGGGCAAGACTAGTCCGTAAAATCAAAGTAAAAGTTTTTATAAAAATTCCGTAAAATCGAAGTAACATTTTTTTATAATTAGCATTTTCAACATAGCTGTACTAATTAATGTGACTTATGCCTAAAAACTGTATTATTTTACATAGATTATTTTAAATTAAATTGAATTACCTACATACATGTATATTAAATTTAGGTAAAATAAAAATGATGCATTATGCAATAAATGAGTGCTTTATTTTACAAGTGAATAAAAATACCATTATGCAATAAATGAGTGCTTTATTTTACAAATACTGGATGTAGCTATACTGTAGACAGTTTATGCAAATATTGTATTAATGTTATTTATTTTATTTTTTGGGATGGTGTCTGTAAAATCCGAAGTCCATAAAATCGAAGTTTTACTGTATATATTTTTAAATTAAAAAACATGCATTAAAAAGATAAAATTTCATTATACTATAATATTAAGGTATGTTGCTTTTCATTAATACAATATTTTTACAGCTCTGTAAGCTGGAGTATTATTATATCTTTATAAATTATGCTCAAACTGTATATTAAACACTCTTTATCCAGTTAATCCGAAGCACTTTTGGCATATTCATAGCCCTCTTCAGTAATACAATCTTTAACTGGATATAGAACATCAGAACATAAAATATACAAAAACAGATAAAATTTCTTATATAAGAGAAAATATAAAATTTTACATAGAATATATGAAATCCTATATCTTATTCTTTTTTTAATTGGAGTGAAGAATCATATTTAAAACACGAAAAATTTTTATGAGAAATAACAAGACATTTTCCACTTTGTAAACATAAACAAAGTATATTGTGATTCAACATCAAGTGAGATAAAAATTAAATTTTACAAAAATCTTTAATGAAAAATATAATTAATTTCATAAATTTTGAAAATATATTTCTTCAAGTATAATATAAAGAAGGTAAATTCAAATTGTTAGTTGTCTACAAATTTAAATTCTAACAAGCAATTCCAGAAAGAGCTAAAATTGCTGAAGGTATCATTTATTATTTAGAAACAATTGGTTTGTGTCCAATTTTAACATTAATTTAACTATGATAGATATCATGATAACATCAAATATATTCTCTCTCTCAAATTTTTTTTTCATAAGTTTCAATATTATCAATAATTTTTGTTTTGTCTCAAAACATATTATCTGTGCCAGTGCAATGCTCTTACTATTAGCATCAATACTATATTTATGAATCAATTATTGATAACATTGAAAATTATGAATAACAGAATTAAATTAAATTAGAAAACAGTTACAGAATTAAATAATGAATTATGAAATTCAGAGAATTGAAATATTGTCTCAATATTCAAGTTTCATTAATATTGTCTCAAGTCAAATAATATTAATGAAACAACTTGTTCTTGTAGCATGAAAATATAAATATTAGTTTTGAAGAATTTTATAGTTTATTCTTTTATTTAGATTCCCTATTTATTTTATATCATTTATCATCAAATTTCTTACTTTCAAATATTTTAGTTCCACTTTAATTATTTGTAGTGATTTTATAAATTTTATATTTGAATTTATTGCTCTATTTTTGAATGCAATCGAAAATGATTATATATCTTGGTAGCTCTTTGCATTAGTATTGTTAGTCTTCTATTGAAGCTTGTGATTTTTAATCAAAACTGAACACCTGTAAAAAATCTGAATGTAAAACTGCATGTTAATATACTTTTATGAGTAATTTTTCTTCTTAGTACAGTAGATTCACATTTTTAAGAATGACTCCAATTTACGAACTAAACATTTTTACAAACTATTGAGTTGGTCCCAAAAAGCATCCCCTAGAACTAATGTTAATGAATGCCATTCCCATTTATGAACTTTTTTGGGAATCTGTATGAGTTTATAAAATCAAAAGTCCACTGTATTTATCCTTTTTCAAAAATTATTATTATTGAAAGAATAAAAAAAATTTGAATTATGCTTAATAATCTTAATTTTAATGTTTAATAAAAATCCATAATCATTCAAGCAGAATTAAATATTTCTCAACTCACAAGAACACAACAAAAAAATGTTTTTAATTGTTTAAAGTGTGAATTAGTCATTACTACAGGTAGGCCTCGATTAGTGCGAGTTTGAGTAATGCGATATTCGTAAATATAATGCGATAATTGTAATGATACCATTTTTCACTTAATGCGAGCAAATATTCGATTAATGCGAGTTTTAAGCATAGACCAGTCTTACTAACAAAGGTACATCCCCTTTTATGATGTCAATTAACAAATTAATATTAATTTTCAATTAGTAAAACTGAATGAAGAGCAATCCAAGAACAATCACTTGGCTTTGAAGGGGTGAAACACCAGAAAGACGGGCTTTTTTGCCATTAGCTATTTAACATTACTACTATTCACCTTTGAAGGGGTGACATCAGAAAGATGGGCTTTTCTGCCATTAGCTATTTAACATTACTATTATTCAGCTTTGATTTGTAAAGATTTTTGATTGATATAAATTGATTTTTATTTTGGTTTTGATTTGGTGGTTGGTTTGATGATGGTATGAGATGCAAGTTCCTGGTAAGTTATTAATTTAGATGATGAACAACAATGTAAAATATGAAAATAAGTATTTCTTAAATAGTATTGTGGTTATTCATTGTGAGATTGACTAATGGCCAGAATCTCACAAAGTAAGAACCAATTACCATATTTTATATATAGTTAATACTTCGAATAGTGCGAGAAATTCGTGGAACCCATTATTTGCACTAATCGAGGCCTACTTGTATTTATGAATAGGATTATTAAAGAGGAAAGTTTTTGTTACATATACAGTGGATTCCACTTAATTGGGACACGTGGGACTAAGCCATTTTGGATTATATACAGTGGATTCTGCTTAATTGGGACATGTTGGGACTAAGCTATTTTGATACAGTGGATTCCGCTTAATTGGGACACATCGGGCCAAGCCATTTTGTTTCAAGCTAAGCGGCTGTCCCAATTAAACAAAGTAATAATAAATTCTAAAATAAAATACGTAATTCATAGATAAATAAATAATAGGTAAAAAATAATAATTAGCTACCTATTTTAATGCTTTATTAAAATAGGTATCTACTTATTAGCTTTTACCGATCTCCTCTGACTTCGTCTTCAACACAGGGCCACTGATATTCACGCCTCGCCCATTAATTATGGGAAACCATTGCTCTAATGCTTTTCGACTTCTGGATCCTTTCCATCACGCTTTCTTTTGGATGTTCCTGAAATTTCTTTCTGTAATGCTGCTCCTCACGCAGTTGATTTTTTTGTTGTAGGAGAGGCGCTATGGTAGATTTTGAATTATTTCAGCGAGTCTACAATAGCTTGTATTAAATGGCTGGCTTTTAATTTTTATCCAGCAAAGCAATTTTACTCGAAAGTGTAAAATCCTTTCTTGACATCTTGGCCAAGATTTAAAAATTTTAAATAAAATCAACATTGTAAATGAATATCGCTAGGTACAGTAACAATAGACTCTTAAGTAGAGGCACACTTCCAAACTCACAACGATAGATAACTGATTCTCATCACATTAGTGTTGCGAAATACTTAGTGCAATAGATAACTGACTCTCATCACACTAGTGTTGCTGAATACAGTATTGCGTATTATTTATCAACGATGATATTTACTTATAATTTTATTAAAGAATGAATGTTTATATTAATGCGGCGACAGTGTTTTGACAATGTGTGATCCGCTCCATTGTGTTAGTCTGTATTGTCTTGCAGAAAGGTTTAACCTGAAAAATTACTGGTACAATAAAATGTTATAATTTTTGTATAAGGATTCTTTTAAGAAAGCACACAACAACAAGTATTAGTATACATAGTGTTGCCATATTTTCTAAAAATCCCTAATATATCAAAAATTCAAAATTCCTTTTCTGCTACTGTCCCAATTAAGTGAAAAGTTTAAAATATATCAAAAATTGAAAATTCCTTTTCTGCTACTGTCCCAATTAACTGAAAAGTTGTCCCAACTAAGCATTTAAATTATATATTAGTTTATTAGTTTGGTTTCCGTTCTTTGAGATTTGTCCCAATTACGCGGCTGTCCCAATTAAGCGGAATCCACTGTATTTACAAAAGATCATCATACTTTACTATCCATATATATATATATATATATATAGAACTTCATATGATTTCTATATATTACTACAGGTAGGGCCGGATTTACCTATAGGCTGACTAGGCCATATCCTAGGGCTCTACGATTCTAGGGTCCCCAAAACTATCAATCAGTTTTCAACTTTTATAAATTATTAATAAGAAAAAATGGGTTTTTATTAAAGTGCTAGCTATCTAAACTTTTAATAAGAAAAAATGGGTTTTTATTAAAGTGCTAGATAGATGTAAAATTTTAAAGGTTCCTTATAAGTTATAAGGAGCCTTTAAAATTAAACAAAATTTTAAAGGTTCCTTATAAGTTATAAGGAGCCTTTAAAATTAGACTTTAAAGGTTCCTTATAAGTTATAAGGAGCCTTTAAAATTAGACGTAGTTGAAAAAAATTGGTTTTTATTAAAGTGCTAGATAGAAAGTAAAATTTTAAGCCTTATAAGTTATAAGGAGCCTTTAAAATTAGACATAGCTGATTTGAAATTTTATGGGTCCTAAAGCCTTGCTCATCCTACAGCCCCCAAAAATGCAAATCTGGCTCTGACTACAGATTAATACTATTGGTCCTGTATATGTGGTGGTATTTCGATTTAATCAATGGCTATCAAAAAATACAGATTATATTTTCATTTCCATGATTTAGAAAATGAAAAGTTTGGTTATATTATTAATACTTTTAAAAAGCACATATATATTAACAAACACATCATTAAAATCATTAATGAAGTTGAAATATTATGTTAACAAAACTAATTTCTACAGACTGGACAGAATATTAAATATTTGAAGCAACTTATTTATTAGTAGTATACTGCATATCATATTTAATAAAGTCAAACATGATTTACAAAAGCAGAATAATAAAACAATGCCAACTAAATGAAAATTAGAAATGACAAAGAAATCAGATCGAGTAAAGAAAAAGCTGGAGTAAATAATCAATTTATGATACTTATCAGCAATAGCACACTGGAATATGCTGGAATAACTAGAAAATTGACTAAAAAATATAGTGCAAGTATGATATAACAATAGACAAGATTACTACATACTTGTATTATAAAGCACTTGAAAAGAATATAGATGCCATTATTATGCAGTATTATTTAAGAATATATCTGATAAAGATTTTATATCAGAAAAATAGCATAAATATTAAGAATTATCAAAATATTATACTTAATAAAAATGTTATCAATTTGAAAGATTCATACAATCTTCCTGCAGCTTGAGAATATCTTATAGGTTAGATCAAAAAAGCATACTATTAATTTTCAATTAATCATTAAATTAATTGTATTATCTGTATTTTTTAGATTATTTTTGAATGCAATTTTAAAGTAGTAGTAAAATGAAATGTTTTGATAAATTTAATAGATTTTTTTCATAAAAATTATATATTGTTTTAAATGATTTTTTGTTTTAAAATATTATGTCTATTATTTTAATTTAAAAATTATGCCTCAAATGCCCAAAAGCACTTTGCTATTAATAAAAAGCTTATATTGGATTGAGTTGTTTATTGTTTTATTATATGTGAGCTTTGTATTCAATATGATATAAACTTTGGATGTTAATAATAATATTTACTATTACAAAGATTAATAGTTATTTGTTAAAATGTAATACCATCATTTTAATCCAATAATTTAAATTATATATCTATTATTTACGCCTCAAAGGCACTTTCAAGAATTGATGAGAGTAATTCTCGATCGTTGCCTGACAACTCTGCAGTCGCAGGAACAGACGTACTACGCCTCAAAGGCACTTTCAAGAATTGATGAGAGTAATTCTCGATCGTTGCCTGACAACTCAGTACGTCTGTTCCTGCGACTGCAATCGACAGATTCTATAGGAACAGTTGAATCAACAGAGTCTATAGGAACAGTCGCAATGTCGACAGTTGTACCGATGTCTTTATTTCTCAAAGTTATATTCCGCTCTAGATCGACTTACCTATACAGTTAAAAAATTTTGTTTTCAATTTATGTGATGATTTTTAGGAATCATCTATTGCATAACTATGAAATTAGGTGCACAGTAGGTCCCAACTTATGCAGTTAATTTGTCCCAAAAATTTCCATATTTTAGGAATCATCTATTGCATAACTATGAAATTAGGTGCACAGTAGGTCCCAACTTATATGGAAATTTTTGGGACAAATTAACTGCATAAGTCAACAATACTTAACCATTCTATTTATTAATGTACATATAGAATTTAAATGAAATTTATAAGCATACTTTAAGATATATAAGAAATTTAAGGCTATTAAATAATAATTTTGCAAAAAAAGTAAATTGTTTTAATTAATTTTTTTATTCATGTTTTATGGAAATTCAACAAAAATTAAAAAATATACTCTTGTAAATAAGGAACCTACATTACTTTATTAACATAGATCTCATTAAAATACAAAATGAAATATATAAATTTTTGATTTGTACTATTTTATTCTATAATGAGCATCCATAAACTGCATCATGTTGTTATGGAGTGAAGATGAAGTAGATTTGTGACAATAAATGATCTAGGAGAGGAAGGGATCATGCAAATTGTAATGTCACATTTCAAAAATGGTTAGTGTTTACATTTCTGATTGTAAATATTTTATACATTTTTTTAGTCACATTTCAAAAATGGTTAGTGTTTACATTTCTGACTAAAAAAATGTATAAAATATTTACAGTCTATTTTTAGAACAATTAAGCATAATGTAACATATTTCACAATGCATTTGTTGTAAAATGCAAGATGTATCTAATTTTAAGACATTAATTTCCGAATAAACTTGCAAACAACTGGATATAAGAAATTTCCAGTGTAAAATCAGAGAGAAAAAATAAGTAGAAGACTCCCTTCTCATTCAAGTTTGTGACAATAGTCAGACAATCAGGCTTGGTATGATAAAAAATGATGGGGAAGAGAAGTGTTCAATATGCATGGTGTAATTTATGAATGTTCCATAATTAACTAATATTTATTTTTAAATCATTTTAATGTAAAATTATCTTTTCCTGTTAGGTATATCTGAAGAAAATTTGACAAAATTAATTCAACATGCTCAAATTCCTACTACAGAAAAATGTATTATTACAAATATGGCTAGTTTAGGAATTAACATTATAACTGATGTAAGTTGCTTATTTATATTATTTAAAATAACATTTTTCACTGCATTTGATTTAAAAAATTATCTTAATCGGGAATGCATCATCATGATTATTGTTCTAATGATTTTTTTTTATTATTCATATCATTTTGTTTCAAAATTTTGTAACTTTTTATTAACCTTATATTTCCAATGGCAAAATTAAACAAAAAAACATAATAGAAATGATAAAGTTGAAGAGTGATTCTCAGGTGGATTCATTTATACACAGTATATATAATGAATATAGCATGTCTACACCAAAATTCTCTGATTTATATATTTAGATATAAATTTATATTGCTTGTTAATTAAACAAGATTTTTAATTATCACAATAAAATAATTTGATATCTTGTGGGTTTTTTCCTTCAAACTCTTAATTAATAATGCTCTACTAATTATATATATTTCTTATTATAGATGTTGGAATGCAGATAATAAGTTGCAATGCACTGATGCAGATTATGAGCATTTATTATATAAACAGTCCTTAATATTACTACAGAAAAAATCTGAGGGTATATCAAAGGACCATGCAATTGATTCTCTTCATTTCAACATCCCAAGGAAAATTCTGTCAGTATCTGGTGAACCTCAGTGTTCCAGTGGTTTAATGTTCTTGTTGGAAATGACTGGTAGGCTAAAGTTGCTGAAACTTTGATGTTTTCAAGGACATGAGCTTTTTTGATCAATAATATTTAACTCATTGCACTGTCAATTTATGATTGTAATATATATACTATTTATTATTTTGTGATTCATGATCATTATATTAGACCCATATGTTCATAAAAAAAAAAAAATAGCAATATCCTGTAGAAAGCAATCTATTACATATCTAGTAAAATGTTTCTTAACCTTTTTGCCATGCAACCCATCTTTATAATAATACAGGTAGATATTCAAAAATCCGGCAACCTCGGAAACTGAGAAGTGGCAGATTGTTGAATATGCTGTATATATTTTATAGAAAATTACCACATTTACAGTCTTTTAAAGGAAAAAAAATAAAATTTTGTTTTCATTTTACTTACAAGGAGAGGACACAGCTGACTACCCACTGATTTTGATAAACTGAACTGATGTATTCAATATTTTTTGTTCTAGATTACATGTCTGAGTGTTTGTGCCAATGTGCCTTATAAATAAAAATATTAGCATTTAAAATTTAGGTTCGGCAAGCTTAAGAAATAAGAAAGAGAAAAAGTATTGTTTAATATTTCGTATTTTTAACATAAAACATACATAAATCACAAGGAATAAAATTAAATTCATCGTATTATGTATGTTTTATGTTAAAAATACGAAATATTAAACAATACTTTTTCTCTTTCTTATTTCTTAAGCTTGCCGAACCTAAATTTTAAATGCTAATATTTTTATTTATAAGGCACATTGGCACAAACACTCAGACATGTAATCTAGAACAAAAAATATCAGTTCAGTTTCATCAAAATCGGTGGATAGTCAGCTGTGTCCTCTCCTTGTTAGTGTTTATTGTTCACCAACTAAATAAAATACAGTACAGATGGTTCTACAGAATTTTAATTCAATTTTAATACCTGTACATGTAAAACTAAATAAAACAGATCCTCAGAATTTTAATTGAAAAAAGTAAGAAATTTAATTCTACAAAATAAAATACCTGCACTACTGTACTTCTTCAAAATTAAAGGAGGAATGAACAGAGCTACCTGTTAGCATGGAAAGCAATACGGAACAACTGAGAATGGTGTTCATTAAAACATCGTCACCTCCAGAAAACAGTGGTGCGACAGTGCAGGGAAATTTGAAAATACTCTCCTGAAATTCATGCTGGAATACTGAAGAATCCAGATTTTCAGTTGCTGGATTTTTGAATGTCAACCTGTACTGCCACCTGATATTTTCCGTCAGTGTACATTCACAGTTTTAAAAAACCTGGTAAATTGGACTCTCACTGTATATTATGCAAAAAAAAAAAAAATTGAATTCAATTGAAATTATTTTGAATATTCTATTTTCTATAACTTTCATTCTACTTTATTATGATATTTAAGCACAAAATCTTGCATTTTCTGTCCATTGAAATCCAAATAATAGAACAAGAACAGTTGAAAATAGCAAAAAAAAATTTTCTTCGAAGCATCTTATTAAATGAAAATTCTTTTTGCCAGCCATTGTCAATGTAGTACAAAACATTTTATCCACAATAATCAAAGATTTTCCTCCAAATTATAAATTGCTTCTGAAGCAAGCAGAAAATTTAATGCATATAACGAATAAAAATTAATTAAAAAATGTAATTAAAAAAAATAACGCACAAAAACCGACCGCATAAAAACAGGTTTGACTGTATAGCAAAAGAAAAGTTTAAAATCATGTAAGAATTTTCATTTTGTAGGATGCTACTTTTGAAAATATAATTATTCTGATTTAAAGAAAAGTTTAAAATCATGTAAGAATTTTCATTTTGTAGGATGCTACTTTTGAAAATAAATCAGAATAATTATATCTAAACCCAATAATTTCTATAAAATGTTGATCTGCAATTACAAACTATAGACTTTCAAGTGTTAATATGAAATGCTGTCTTATTTCAGATGATCACAAATAATGTCCATTTTCTATAGTATGCAATAAAAAAATATTTTTGTAGCACCACAAATCTTGTATAAATTATGAAATTTTTTAACATCTTCATGCACTGATTTGAAGATGGTCTAATGCAAGATTGCATTCTGCATAATTTGTGATATCCATATTTAAAGGTACTCACTTACAGTTTTCAAAGAGCTGTTTTCTGAGTTTATTAAGTAAAGGTCATTTTGTCCCACTTAGAATCGGTCAGACTGGTGAAAACTATAGTCCGTCCACTGAGAGTAGAGACTTGGCCACGCCTATGACACGTGCTATCTGACGATTCCATCAACTTACTTTAGGTTAACCGGACTAGTGATTGACAAGTTATATTATTGTCCTAATTTTTGAATACAATCTTTGGAATGGATAATTTTATTTTTCGAAGACATTTCCCTTGAATAAAAAAATCAGCAAAAATAACTTTGGGTAAACCTATAAACCGTACAGCACTGAAATTGAAACAAAGAACATGAAACCGGTTTCTCCCAGGCGTTTGCAATCTTGGAGGGTATTTCTCAGTCTGTCCCTGCACTGAAATGGACTCTCCCTTAGAAGAGGCGTGACCAAGTCTCTACTCTCGGTGGACGGACTATATATGTAATACAAAATCTGTCCTTCCTATATCTACTTTAACTGCCAAAAGACTGAATCCCATGAATATAATTTTAGCAAATAAATACAATATTCTTGCCAGACAGCAGAAAGTTTCTGGGTACATGGATATACAGTGTATTTATAACCCTTTTGCTGATTCATTTTTGATGGTAATTTGAATTTTTTGTTAATTCTTGCATGCCCTACAGTTTGATAAACTCTGCCTTAATTTCAAAAAATAATACTGACAGTGTGATGAAACATAAAGCATAAGTTTCCTTTAACTATTTCATCATTGCAAATTATGAAATATAGTGAATACATTTCATTGAATTTATTATATCATAGAATAATTTTCTTTCCCCTTTAGGTAAGACAGATTCACCCATCATATTGCAAAAGGTGCCCTTTTTCCCTACTAGTGGTTTGCAACTTTTTCGGAAGAATCCTTTATATATTTAACCACTGGGTACACATCCTCTAATAAAATTAGTTTTGTTATTTAAATTGTTGCTAAGACAAGCTAGAATCCTTTATATATTTAACCACTGGGTACACATCCTCTAATAAAATTAGTTTTGTTATAGCTTGTCTTAGCAACAATTTAAATATCATTTAAATCATAAATTTTCATTGCTTCCATTTTATATAGAAATGAGCCCATTAATGGAAATTTGTGATTTATATACAATACAAAAATACAAAATTTTACACATTTATTTTCAACAGGGTGGGCGTAGAAAAATTTATCAAATACCAAGAAAAGAACGTATCTCGGAACAAACATACCAGATGTCTAGGTGGACTCCTATAATTAAAGATATCATGGAAGTAAGTAAATTACATTTTATTGTATTTTTTTAATATTTAATTTTCCTGTTTTTACAGGATGCTATTGATGAAAAATTGGATGTCAAGCACTTTCCTTTTCTTGTGGCTAGAGTCACTCCAACTGGATATAGCAGAATCACTCCTACCAGGTAATTACACATATTCTTAAATTTGTACTTATAAAACAATATATTAATAAATTTTCTTTTTAGTGTACGAAACAGGAATTGGCACAAGCATAAAGCACCCAATATAAAAAATGTATTTAGATTAATTATATTTATAATTGGTGGTGTTACTTATTCCGAAATGAGATGCGCATATGAAGTTACTAAAGCTCAAAGGGACTGGGAAGTTATAATTGGTAAGTTACTGTCTGTCCAAGTTAGTTGTGTGGGTTCAGACTGCACATGCCTTACCTAGACTAGTCTATTCTGTAAAAACGGGAATGTTTGTTATTAAGTTGATACCGTAAGCATCAGCTTATATAAATTTTAATATAATGTAAAAAAATTTTCTAAAGGATTTTTCAAAAAGTAACAACCATTTAATAGTTGTGTGGGTTCAGACTGCACATGCCTTACCTAGACTGGTCTATTCTGTAAAAACGGGAACGTTTGTTATTAAGTTGATGGGTAAGCATCAGCTTTATATAAATTTTAATATAATGTAAAAAAATTTTCTAAGGATTTTTCAAAAAGTAACACCTATCTAAAAAAACTACATCTGCTAATAAATATTCTGTTTTTATCGGAAGTATAGCACAATTTATGTAATAAAATTTAACTACTTTTTTAGTAGTAGTCGACTCGTAGTCTGTTCCTTTCTGGACTTAAACACTGGATTTTCTTTATCTACACCTTCTTTTCGAATCTTCCTGATAAAAGATTCTGAATATCCAGTAGCTAAACTAGTTGCTTTAATGCTGTTAGTAATACCATTACATAAGAAACATTATATATAATTTTTAACTGTCTTTGACCTTCATTTATTACAAACTTCCATGTTGCTTAATGGTTACTTTTGCTGTAAGCATACTAAAATACTTATGTTAATTAGAATTCCCAGTTTTCCCACCCGTTCTACATGTACACCCCTTTGTGGTAAATGAATTTGTTCCAGTTTGTGACATTTTCCCACACAACTAACTTGGACAGACTTAAAAATATAAATTATTTCATATACTGTGTTCTGCCATTATTTTTCTGCTAATTCATACTACTAATTACTGTATGAAATGACATTTTTAATATTTCTGATAAAGAAGAGTTTAATTGGAGGAATACTATCTAATTATATAAATCCTTTGGGATGTGTCCAGTCTGGACTCTTGGTGGAAATATGCCCTCTAAGATTTCACTGGTTTTATTGTTATTGCAGGAAGTGACCATATGCTGACTCCAGAAAGTTTTCTTAGTGACCTTCGTGATCTCAGCAGCTGAATTTGTTGAAAACATGTATTACTGGTTTTGCTTTTTGCCATTTGTGAGGTTCTAGTCAAATCAAAGATGAATGTTCAGCATCTACAGTATTATTATCAGTAACAAAATTTTAAGAACAAACAGAATCATGTACAAAAGAGATATTTTTGAGATGTTTAAAGAATTTATATTCTTTGTAAAAATTTTCTGCTTTTAAAATGTTTATTTTTGTCAATGTTGTGCATTTGTATAATTGTAAAACCATTCAATAAACACATGAAATTACTTTATTCATTTTCATTTGATATTTTTACTCTGGTTTCTTGTGAAAGTTTCGTTTTGGTACAATCGGACGTTGACTTCTTAGGATAGCGCTAGCTCTACGTAATGCTGCCTACAAAATAAAATTACATTTCAATAATTCTAAAGGAGGTCCTTCATTCAAGAGAGTAACACTTACCATTTTTAGATCACGTCTGTAACGGTTTGCTTTTACAAATTTCTTGATGCTGGTCATACTTCTCCTGGCTCCTTTTGTCAAAGGAATTTTGGCCAAATTTTTAACGGGCTTATTTTGAACTATAAAAATAATCAAACAGCATACTTTAAATACACTTGTCTATTATAATTGTGACAGAATATATGAATCTAAACGGACACGCATACCTCATTAATATGGCAATTTCATTTTAAAACACTGATCTTGAACATATCATAGCTTTTTTCATTTGCTAGTGTAGGACACGCATACCTCATTAATATGGCAATTTCATTTTAAAACACTGATCTTGAACATATAGCTTTTTTCATTTGCTAGTGCGCACACAAACACACAAATGCATAATGCTACTTAGCCAGATGACCATATTGCTTTAAGGTATAATAAATGAATACAGTGTTTCTCAAACGGTGCACCCCAAGCAAATGAAAATAATTTATGATTGATTTATATATATAAAAGAATCTGCATTTTTAAAAGCTACGGATAGGCATGTGGCTACCATGTCTGAATCAAGTCTTTTTCGTTTGATATTTTAAACTGGATGCTCATTTTTCTATTTTGTAGTTTTATGGCTAATTTTATTTAATTGAAATTTAAAATGCACCTCAGTTTAAATTACTATACAAATGCACCATGATTTAAAAAAGTTTGAGAACCACTGCCTTAAAGGATCTGGTCTAATACCTCCCAGTTTTCAGGAGGGCTGCTTTTTAAAGCACCATATTAGCAAAACCCTGCAAAATGAGGTATGCCTGTATAAATACAGTAAAACCTCAGTAACAATCTAACATTAGACAAAATACACAATATATTTGATCCTCTACAAACATTTGAAATTTAATAACCAAAAGTACTACGAATAAAAATGTTTTTAGTGTATAACCAACTGCGTAATGTGCTTTATTCAGTAGATTTAAATTTTACTGGGAAGAAGTTTCTTCAATGATGAGAAGGTTACTACTACTGTAGACAGTTGTTTGCCTCAAAAGCTGTCGACTTCTAAGAAAAATGGAATTAAACAACTACAGGTAGGCCTCGATTAGTGCAAATAATTGGTTCCACGAATTTCTCGCACTAATCGAAGTATTAACTCTATGGAAAATATGGTAATTGGTTCTTACTTTATGAGATTCCAGCCATTAGCTAACTTCACAATGAATAACCACAATAAACTTTAAACTAAACACTAACTGTTTAAGAAAAATTTATTTTCATATTTTACATCATTGTTCATCATCTAAATTAATAACTTACCAGGAATTGCGTCTCATATCATCATCGGCAAAATATCGAATATCAAGTATCATATTTCATAACCCTTCGGACCCCTAGGGAATGTTTATTTTTTTTTAAGAGGAGCGTTAAAGGTTAAACAGTTAATGGCAAAAAGCCCATCTTTCTGATGTTTCACCCCTTCAAAATCGTGTGACCGTTCTTGGACTGCTCCTCGTCCGGTTTTACTAACCGAAAATTAGCGGTAATTTGTTAATTGACATCATAAAAGGAGCTTTGTTAGTAAGACTGGTCTGTGCTTAAATCGAATTCGCACTATTAGAAGCCTACTTGTATTCCAGAGATTTGAGAAGTGTGTACCCTAGGAGGATTTGTAGAGAAGGAAGAGTTGGAAATTTCAATCTTTAGCAGATTCACTTCATAATGAGAGTAAGAACTTTCTGGCCACCCTTTGTATAATACTTTATATGAAAAAGATTTAGCAGAAAATTCATTGTAAATTAATTAATTATTAATTAATTTCAAAGCAAGAAGAGAACTATTGGTGGAGGTCTTATTATGAGTTTTATTTCATAAAAAAATCTAGAATAAAAAATAGAAATATTATAACAAACAATAAAGAAGGATTACAATTGCCAAAAATTTGGTGGGAATATTTATTTTAAATATCTGTTAAAGGTCGTTAAGTACATTTAAAAGTACTTATGTAAATGAAGTGATTAATTTTGGTGTTAAAAATGTAAAGATAATAATGTGTAGCTGTGGCGATTTCTGAACCTGGAATTAAAAGTAAATTTCATTTTTTGTGCATAAAATAAGGTTGCTAAATGAAAAATTAGATATTCTCCTAATTACAGGTTATGTGGTAATTTAAGTTGGTAAAGAAAAAATTGTAATGTATAGCAGTGCTGATCCATTTGTTCCTTAAATTCAAGTAAAGTATAAAAACTTTATGTATATAGTGGATTTAGTAAAAGAAAAATTGAATACTTTGTTATTTTTAGGTTATATGGCATTACGCAATGTTTTAAAGAAAAAATAAGTTTTTAAATGAAGTTATGTTGAATTTAATTCTTTACCTTTTCAGATATTATCAAGCAACACATTAATCTATATAAAGGCATAATTTAACTGTAATAGTAAAAATTGTAAATTATTTAATTTTAGGTATTTAAAAAAATCTCTGTAAAAAATGAGCTGATTTATATATGTATAAAACTAGCTGAAGAGGGCAACAAGAATTGCCGAAATGCATACTGTAACGTGCCAGTTCATCAAAAGTTTTTAAGAAGTTTAATAAATATTTAAAGAAGTTAATTAAGTTCTGTGGCATAACAACACTGTCAACTACAGCGGGAAAAAAATCTAGTTTTTGAAGAATTTATTCATTCAATTAATTGGATAGACTATATAGTCAAACTGAACGTGAATAAAAAACCGCTACCTAACTAATTAACATTGATAATAATTAATCCATTTTAGAATTGTGAACAAGATGGCACATTTTGTCTTCTGAGTGTTGTTAATAATTTATCAAATGTTCCATGTTATTTTAGTTTAATTATCTGAGACGACACAGTTCATATTACTTAGAATAATCAAAACTCTATTATCTATATATAGTAAAAACAACTTACATTTTCTCTTTTTGTAAAGAAGATTAATTCCCTTGCCACTAGGATGAGGCTCAATAGCTATAGCTTTCCTATGAATCATGCCACTGTAACGAGGAGAATGAACATTCTTCAAATTGAGTGGATCCTATAGAAATAAAAATCATATTTTACATTTTTATGTCAGAAATATATAACAATACATTTGAAAATAAATAAAGCATTAAATAATTATTTAAACTGAAAAATATTACATTCATATTTAACTACTAGTATTATAAATATTCATAAAAATTTGGAGACAATTATTGGCAGCATATTCTGGCAATAATTGTTTGTGCAATAATTTTAATCACCAGATTAAAATTTTTCAATAATAATAATACACCATTACCATTATTTAAAAGATAAGCACAAATATTACTACTACTATATTTATTCTACTAAATGGAATATATTATTATTAATCAAAAAGTTATTAAAGGCATTCCTGAATTCTGTTCATAACTAAATTATTTTATAGGTACTAATGAGTCTTGTGTATTCTGAATTGTATGTATTTTCTGTTAATAACTGCATAATTTATAGTCAAATTCATATCTTGGAAATATCATACTAAAAGGCTAGGATTTTTGGTGGAAGCTTTGCTATTTTAAACTAACATGTTAACCTATTTATTGTCAGAGTTGAGCTTTTCAGATGCAATCTTGAAATTAAATTTTTTTATTTATAACCAAATTTTTAATAGTGGAATATTTATTCTATGCTGCTCAAATATTCCACTATATTATTTGTTGTGAAATCAGATTCTATGAAAGCAATCAAGATTATGGAATTTTACTTGAAAATTTGGTAATAAATCAAAAATTTAAATTTTTTTTTTTGCATTGATCTCAAGAAAGATTGCCGATGAAACAGAATGTGGAAAATTTCTGAAACATTCAAATATTTTCTTTTTAATAGGTAACACCCAAAAATTACTTTTGAAGTACAGATGTTTCTCTGATTATGAACATAATTTGTACACAAGTTGTTTGTAATTCAGATATTATTGTTACTTGTTTTGGCTTCAAAAGTACTGAAATAACTTTATACTAGTTAGCCCCTGCTCACTATGTGCCTAAATACACCAAAAACAAAACATTTGTTTCTTATCTGACAAATTTGAGATTTTTCATTTATTTAGCATAACCTTGTATACGAGGGTGGTCTGAAAAGTTTCCGACTTCAACATGAAGATGGCAGCACTTGTCAACAAAAGCTAAGGAATCTGTTCGCACCTCTTTTAAAAGGTACTCACCAAAATTTCAGCCATTTTGGATGCGCAGTTGTTGTTTGACAATCATTTGAGTGAGTTGAGGTGAGTGTTTTTGTGAAAATGGAAAAAAATTGAGTATAGAGCAGTCATTAGATATTTGTTTTTGAAAGGCAATACGCCTATGCAAATTAAAGACGAGTTGGATGCTGTGTACAGGGACTCTGCACCATCATTTACCACCATGAAATTTTGGGCAGCTGAATTTAAACGTGGCCATACCAACTTGGGAGACGATGAATGTTCGGGACGTCCTGTGTACAGGGACTCTGCACCATCATTTACCACCATGAAATTTTGGGCAGCTGAATTTAAATGTGGCCGTACCAACTTGAGAGACGATGAATGTTCGGGACGTCCAAAACTGCAACCATTGACGATAACATCGCTCAAGTTCACCAAATGGTGCTAGATAACCGTCGAATTAAAGTGAGAGAGATAGCAGAGGCTATGAATATGTCCAAAGAACGTGTTTGTCATATATTGAATCAAGATTTAGGCATGAGAAAGCTGTCTGCGTGTTGAGTGCCGCATTTGCTCACGTTACACCAAAAATGTGTTCGAATGAACATTTGCAAGGCTCTGTTAGCACAATTTAGACGCAATAAATCAGAGTTTTGGTGCCGATTAATTACTGTCGATGAAACTTGGATACATCATTACACCCCAGAATCAAAAATGCAGTCAAAACCAGCTCCAAAAAAGGCAAAAACTGTTTTTTTCGGCTGGAAAAGTGATGGCGACTGTTTTTTAGGATAATGGATTAGGATAACTCCTTTACTATCTTCAGAAAGGAAAAACCATTACAGGCGCATACTACACATCATTACTTGACAAGCTGAAGACAGAAATTGCAAAAAAACAGCCACATTTGAAGAAAAAAAAGTTTTGTTTCACCAAGCAATGCACCGTCTCACACTTCAGCAGTTGCCATGGCAAAAATCCATGAACTACGGTTTGAACTGCTTGACCACCCACCTTAGACAGAAATTGCAAAAAAACAGCCACATTTGAAGAAAAAAAAGTTTTGTTTCACCAAGACAATGCACCGTTACACACTTCAGCAGTTGCCATGGCAAAAATCCATGAACTATGGTTTGAACTGCTTGACCACCCACTCTCCTTACTCACCAGATCTAGCCCCAAGCGACTTTTTTTTCTTCCCTCAGTTAAAAGTTGCACTCGGAGGATAGAGATTTTCATCAAATGAGGAGGCCACCACCTTCGTAAACGATTATTTTGCAGAGAAAGATGCCGAGTACTATTTGGACGGGGAGCATCATTGGGAGAAGTGTATAGACTTACAAGGAGACTATGTAGAAAAATAAAAATAAATTTGAAGAAAAAATGTCTTGTATCTTTGTTAGGTTGGAAACTTTTCAGACCACCCTCATATAATGCTTTTGCTTGTTTTTTTTGTATAGACTTACAAGGAGACTATGTAGAAAAATAAAAATAAATTTGAAGAAAAAATGTCTCGTATCTTTGTTAGGTCGGAAACTTTTCAGACCACCCTCGTATAATGCTTTTGCTTGTTTTTTCCCCTCCAGACCAAAAATTTGAAATTTTCTTTATATGATATTGGCAACTAAAAAACTATCAAACTTTGAAATTTTCTTTATATGAAATTGGCAACTAACAAACTATCTAGTTTACCTTTTCAGTTATTTAGAAATACTTATAATTTTTATCTTAAAATGAAAAATTATAATTTCTGAAATGAATAAAATATTATTGATTTTTATCTTAAAATAAAAAATTATAATTTCTGAAATGAATAAAATAATATTTAAATTCTGAAATAAATATTATTTAAATGCAACATTTATGTAACCTCGACTCACCAAATATATAAACTGAACTCTCGAGCCGGGGAACAGTCAACATTTTCCTATCGAAAAAGACAGAAATTGAAGTCAAATAACAAAAAGAAATATACAAACATAAATAGGAAGTAAACTATGATAATTTAAAGCAAAATTTATAATGAGATTAGGATTTAGTTTTCTAAAAGATGCAATTAAAAATTTGAAGCGAAAGAAAATAGTAATGGCGACACTTCTAGCACGGGAGTTCGCACATGCGCAGAAACATGGACTCCACATGCTTATTCCTTTATTATATATGATACTGTATATTGTAATATATTTCACAGATTTTAGAGAAAAGTGCTGAATATAAAGAGGAATTTTTGATGTAATTGCTATCATCTTGAAATTCGCACATGCGCAGAAACATGGACTCCACACGCTTATTCCTTTATTATATATGATACTATATATTGTAATATATTTCACAGATTTTCGAGAAAAGTGCTGAATATAAAGAGGAATTTTTGATGTAATTGCTGTCATCTTGAATTTTTGATGTAATTGCTGCCATAATAATGTTAACTATGTAATTTTAATTATATTGGTTGCTAGAGCATTTTGCTATCTAACATTACTCAAAATTATTGAAGTGTTTTTAAAATTTCATGAAATTTCATGTTTGTAACTAGAGGAGTGCATTATTTAGAATCAGAATGTATCATATTTCACTTTCTAGTCAAGCCAGATGATTATTATTAACTAATCTAAATATTTAAAAATTGTGATATTTTCATATTATTTCAAGATATCCACTTGAAATTTTATATCTCCCTATCCTGCTTTCTATGATCATGTAAAAAAATTTTTGAGTTTTGGCAAATTTGGCCTGGCAAGAGAGTTTGCATTTGATTCTGTCTTTACACGATAGATATGTTCCCAATAAATGCATATAAAACATACTATATGGGAAAATAGAAGATTAGTTCCAGACCTAAAAAAAAACACCAAAAATAATATAATCATATTAGAATCTTATTATTTTTACGTGCTTGCACTTTTTATTCCATAAACATTGCACATGCATATAAAGTATTATTATAATAATCATATTAGAATCTTATTATTTTTACGTGCTTGCACTTTTTATTCCATAAACATTATAATAATACTTTATATGCATGTGCAAAGTAAATTATCATTTGAAAAGAAAAATAGGTACAATTTTAAATTAGCACCATATACATAAAAATAGTATCAATAGAAAGATGACAAGTAGAGAAAATTTTCCAAAAGGTACTTCTATTTTGGTGCTGCTTTGAAAACATGAACAATGAAATTATAATATTTCTCCACATACAGTATCTAAACTGGTATGCGCTGTCATTTTGAAAACTTGCTTTGTAATCTAATATGCATGTGCAAAGTAAATTATCATTTGAAAAGAAAAATAGGTACAATTTTAAATTAGCACCATATACATAAAAATAGTATCAATAGAAAGATGACAAGTAGAGAAAATTTTCCAAAAGGTACTTCTATTTGGTGCTGCTTTGAAAACATGAACAATGAAATTATATTTCTCCACATACAGTATCTAAACTGGTATGCGCTGCCATTTTGAAAACTTGCTTTGTAATCCAAGATATAATTGTTTTTGGAATGAATCTTTTAACTGAATGCAATTGTCAATTCATGATTTTAATCATTACTCTGTGGGAAGCTTATCTTTAATTCTTTAATGAATGATTTTTTCCAAAAGATGAAATTAAAATACTGAAATTGAAGATTTGTTTTCCCACCCATTGATGATTAAAAATGTAAATCAGCAATTCTCTTATGTTAAAGATTCATTCCAAAAAAACTACATTAGAGCAGTATTTCCCAAGGTTTTTCTATGACAGTACACTTCAGAAATCCTGAAATTTTTACAGAACATCTTGATTATTTTATAGTATAGATAGATATAAATAAATAAATAAATTAGGCAAGTATAAGAGTTATGAAAACAAAATTTAAAAACATTATCAAATTGTAATTATGTATCAAAACAAAACACATGAAAATAGTAAAATAAAATTAGTGACTCCAGTTTCAACTTGGCACAGCATTTAAAATCTTATGAGGTTTATATTAATTTCATAATTTTTTACTGAACACTTACTGACCTTCTGAGGAACATAGATTGGGAAATGCTGCATTATAGAATTAAAGATTTGCTGCCCACCGATTGATGATTAAAATACGAATCAACAATTCTGTTGTATGAAAGATTCATTCCAAAACTATATTGACTTTCAAGACAGGTTTTCAAAATGGCAGCATGCACTGGTTTAGGTACTGCATGTGGAGAAATACTATAATTTTATCATTCATTTTCTTAAATTCTGTAACAGATAGAAGTGCAGACTTTTTGGAAAGTTTTCTCTACTCATTACATGCACTGGTTTAGGTACTGCATGTGGAGAAATACTATAATTTTATCGTTCATTTTCTTAAATTCTGCAACAGATAGAAGTGTAGACTTTTTGGAAAGTTTTCTCTACTCATTATCATCTTTCAATCAGTACTATTTTTGTTCATGTGGCACTAACGTAAAACCATACAAAAAATAACATGTTACTTACTCATAAACACAAAAATTATGCAAAATAATGTGAGTTACATATAACAAGTTTCTGATTAACTTTTATTATACCATTAAACATCAAAAAGCTCTACTCATTATCATCTTTCAATCAGTACTATTTTTGTTCATGTGGCACTAACGTAAAACCATACAAAAAATAACATGTTACTTACTCATAAACACAAAAATTATGCAAAATAATGTGAGTTACATATAACAAGTTTCTGATGAACTTTTATTATACCATTAAATATCAAAAAGTTTTCACTTTAAACACCAAACTCAAAATGCAGACCAGACAAAACAAATTCCTTATTGAAGTTATACATATAATTAGGGAATTCCTAAGAAATTTCTTTTCTAATTGGAATCAAAATCATCATCATAGAAGAGAATGAAGCGAAACAAGCACTGCATTCACTGTAATATGAAAAAACTTTTCTTCTTATAAGTTAGAATTTGGGTCGATTGCCAATTTAAGATCACATTTGATTTTAAAACAAAGTTGTGTGTGCTGTTGCAGATGAATTCAAACTTCAACAGGGAGAATCATGACTGGGAATTAATTCATAAATTATTTTCATAAAAATTTTATTTCCATGATAACTGTGAGTGCTCTGTGAGAAAACAAAAAATGCATTTTGATTATATTAACCCTCTTCAGTTTTCCCAATATATCTTCTCTTAAACGAGCATAAAAATATTTGATGTTAGCTTCCAATTTGTCTATTTCTTCAATTAGGTCATCAATGTCCTAATTGAAGAAATACTAGAAAACATGATTTTAAACTGGTTATGTATGCAGTGCATAACTTAGCTGATTTAAGATCACATTTCCTAGTTTAATTAACACCACTGTCCAATTTGTTTTAATTTCTAATTATCATGGACAAAAGGAAGGAAACTGATGATCCAATTTGAAAAATAGACAAACTGGAAATCAATATCAAATATTTTTATGCTCATTAAAGAGGAGATATATTAACAAAACCAATGGTGGCTAATACTCCAAAATGCAGTTTTTTGTTGTCTCATAGAGCAATCATAGTTATCATGAAAATAAATTTTCTTTTATGAAGATAATTTGCCTACAAATTAATTCCAATGACTCTTAAAAATGTGGATTCATCTACAGTGGCACACACAACTTATTCAATTTAACATCAACAACACTTTACAATGAGGAATTTTGTTTTATTTTATGAAAAATGCATGGTTATAAAATTTATGCATCAAAAATTGTGATATAAATTTATAATTATTATTCTTCACAATAAAAATCTAATGTTTTAAATAATATTTAAATTTAAAACTTTCTTTAAATATAAATACTTTTTATAAAATAAATATCAATGAACAAAAAATTTGCCTTGTAAGCAAATTTAAAATTTCAATTATTATTTTGAATAGTTTTTGTAGAAAACACATGCAAAATTTTGTACAAAACATATTTTGTGATGATTTAGCATACATTAAGAAATAAAGTTAACATAAAAAATTTATAATATAATGCATGGCACAATTTTATAAATTTTGTAAAAAATCCATTGCAGGATCGTGCTAATATACAAAATGTATAATCAAAAGTACACAAAATTTTTAAAATCAATAAATATTAAAACTTACAGTACTGAAATATTTTCTGATATTTCTTTTTTTTACAAGATAACTTGAACAGTTTCGGATAACCATCCATTGTAAATCTGTAGACATTTTGATATCTGTTTAAAAAAAATTTTTAAGTATTAATTTATTTCCTTTTCATATGATAAAACCTAGTCAATATTACTTTTTTGCCCCCCTCATCATTTTTTCATTGTTCTTTATCATAACATATTTCAGCCAATTTTACATCAATTGGTATAATGCAGGGCTGCCCAATCCGTCGATCTCGACAAGCTTTTTAGTCGATCGCAAGCCTCTGATCAACTCTCTTGTTAAACTTCCACTTTACAATACATAGTAAAGGTGGTCTGTGTTCTTGTTGAAACAAGAAAAGTGACATTATACCTAAGTGTTTCGTTTTTTGTGTCTTTTATCATTTATTAAGATATAGCAGATCAGAGCAATCGGTAGAATTTAATAATATATCAAAAATAATAAATGAAGATTACTTCAATGAATAAGCAAAAGTTAATTGGACAAAAGCTTATACAAGCTATTAAATATTTTATAAAAAATAAAAATTAAATATAAGGTGATTTTGTAAAATAATCTAACAATCTGTATCCAGAAAAATATTTAATAATTGTATTAATATTTCATATATTGTAGTTTATTTTTTTAGCAATAAAAGTCATTAATTTATACTTAATAAGAGACAGATGTAGTGAAAGATCTGTTCAGAATATGTTCTATCAAATAATAATAGCAAATACATATAAAATAAACATATGGAAAACAGGTGGTTAGAGCACCTATTAATTAGCAAATAGAATGACATTAAAAACACTGGAGAGATAGAAAATAAAATATTCTCCATTTCAAATAGCATTTTAATTTGAATTGAATTTGTGTATTCTTTCAAAAAAAGTCTCATTTATTTATTATAAATAACTTCTACATGATATTAAAATAGGACTAGATGGATTTAATTCTACTTTAAAATTATACAGAGGTTTTGGACTAGAATTTCATTATTTCTAATTTAAAAAATCACTAACATAATTCAAACTCTCTTCTCTCTCTAAATATAATCATTAAAATTATAAATGAAACATAACACTTTAGTAGGTACTAAGTAATTATTTCTAAAATATAAAATGTTCTTAGCATTTCACTGTGTTCGTCAGTTGTTTCTCTCTCTCTGCTATTATTTCTACATCTGTGTTTTATTAATGCAATTGACTATAACACAATTGATGAATAGGTAAATACTAACATAAATCAAATTCTGCCTAATTAACCTTTAATAGTAACAGGATTTTAATAATTTGGACTTACGTTAGTGCAATCTCTGAATTAAGAAGGAAGTTAATTATTTCAAACTAGCTAAAGTATTGCTCAGGAATTTCAGGTACCTAATACAGTTTTTATGACAATTCTTACACCATCAAGATATTAAGTACCCAGGTTAATGATAAAAAAAATATTTTAAATTACACTACTTTCCAATTATAATGTGGTTTTATGAGGTACAGATCTGACCTGCATTATAAGACAACTTATAATTTAATAAAGTTAAATTAATTAATTAATTTAATAACTTTTAATTTAATTACAAGTTTTTATATATTTATAATATTTTTATAATAGTATAATATATAATATTTTTATAAGCTTTTATAATATTTTTCTTATAACCAATGATTAATAATTGTCTAAAACTTTGTAATTTTATACTGTTAAGCATGATAAATGTAGCTATGCATTTGGTATTTTTTAATAATCAAAACAAAATTGATGTGAAATGGTGTAAATAGCTAATATGTGATAACTTGTTTACTTCACATATTTATGTTAAGAGTGATTGCAAACACTAGAATTATATGAAAAATTGTAAATTTTGTCTAAAACTGACAAATTATGGTATATGAAAATTTTTTCTTCAAAGATATTTTGAAATTTATATAATTTATCATCAGAATTATTAATATAAATTCAAATTATTATTACTTTATCATAAATTATAATAACTTAGACATTACTCTCTCATATAAATGATTGGAAATCTTGTGATTTAATCTTAAATTATTGTTGTATCATTTGGAAAAATTTTTCAAACTTGTATAGAAAATCATTATATGGTAGCAGGGTTGCAGAGTTGGATGACAAATGATCCGACTCCAACTCCATCTAATAAAAAAAAAATTGACTTTGACTCTCTGAAGTTTGTAAGGTCCGATTCTTACTCCCGAATCCAGTTAGTTTAAAAATCTGACTGCAACTCCATCCAAAAATCTCTGACTCCCACTTCCAACTTTGTAACCCTGTATGGTAGCCATTATTAAATTATAGCACCACCTTCAGATTTTTGTCATTTTAGAGGAACTACAGTTTTAATTTTTATTCCTTAATTTTTAAATTATTAATAATGTCAAAGTTTTGACTATCACAGAAATTGAAAGATTAGACCAGTGATTTTTAACCTTTTTTCTGTTGAGGAACACATTTAATATTTTAAAATTTGGCGTCACACCTAAATATTTTAAATAATAACTTAGATTTAACAATGAATTTTTATTAACAGATTGTTATATTAATTCTTATTTATTACATTCAAATTACATACATACTCTTACACAGGATCATTAATGGCAGCTCTTATTAAATTATAGGCCAACCTGCGATTTTGTTATACATACATGTACAAATAATCATTAAATGGCACCTCTTATTAAGTTATAGTGCCACCTGCGGATTTTGTGATTTTAGAGAAACTATAATTTTAATTTAATTTTTATTCCTTAATTTTTAAGGAATAAAAATTAAATTTCTGCAAAAATTTATTATTATTTCAAATTTCTGCAAAAATTTGAGAGTTAGATTTTTCTAACAATACTCTATTTATAGGAATCGGTATAGTGGTTCGACTGCAAAATGGATATCTAGCCAATCACGTTTCACTATTAATATATACTAGAAATTCCCCGCTCATATAAATGAGCGGAAATATACTGTTGTGATCTGATCTTATAATACTTTATATAACAGCATATTGTATAATAATAGCTTATCTTGCAAATTTATTTGCTATATATTTTATTAAGCATTAGTTCAAATGTGTAGTAATTGCACGCGGGGCCATGGAGGCTGCACCCCACGGGTGCCCTGCCCCCGATGGCCTCGCTCCACAGGTGGGCCCGCAGAGGCCCCACCCCCACCCTGCGGAGATGGAACCAAGCCCGTGGGACCTGGTTTCATCTCCGCAGTAGGCCCACAGCTCGTGGGGCTATGAAACCCCCACGGGCCATGGGCCCATGGGGGTCCCCGTGGGGTGGGCTGAACCCACCAAGGATCAAGAGGCCCCCGTCGGGTGGGGGCCAACCCCCAACAGGCCCGGGCCCTCATTAGTTCAAATGTGTAGTAATTGCATGGGGGCCCGTGGAGGCTCACTCCATGGGTGCCGTGCCCCCAACAGCCCCACTCCACGGGTGGGCCCGTGGAGGCCCTACCCCCAATGGGCCCCAGGCCCTTGGGACCCGGTTTCATCTCCTTGATGGGCCCACAGCCTGTGAGGATATGAAATCCCTGTGGGGTGGGGCTGCACCCACCAGGGATCAAGAGGCCCCCGTCGGGTGGGGGCCCTTGGGCCCGGTTTTATCTCCCCAGTGGGCTGCACCCTTCATCTTCCCACGGGCACCGGGGTCCCTGTGGGGTGGGGCTGCACCCCTTGAAGGGAGTTAGTTACAGATTGTGAATGGTTATAATTTCTGTGTGATAAAATATAAGCAAATTTCATTTGGATTATTACATAATATTGGATAAACATATAGTAGTTTGATGAAAAGTTGCGGGGCTGCACCCCCGTGAAGGAGTAGTTTACAGCTTGATGAATGGTTACCCCAGTGAAGGGGTAGTTTACAGCTTGATGAATGGTTATAATTTCTTAACCCCCGTGAAAGGGTAGTTTACAGCTTGATGAATGGTTATAATTTCTTTATTTGAAAAAATGTAAGGCAAATTTCATTTGAGATATGTAATATATCACCATCGTAATTATGGATTTAGAACAGGCTTAACTGCAAATTCAACAAATCATTTTAGATATGTAATATATCACTATTGTAATTATGGATATAGAACATTGAATGGTTATAATTTCTTTGTGTGATAAAATATAAGCAAACTTCATTCGAGATATGTAATATATCATCATCGTAATTATGGATGTAGAACAGGCTTAACTGCAGATTCAACCTAAAATTTCCTTTAAAATAAAACATCCAATGAAAAGGTTAAATAAGGTGTGAAAAGGTTAGCTGAACAGTATCCTGTATCATAATCAGTAATAATTCTTTTAGCTAAGTTATTCTGTAAAAATCCAATAATAGTAATGCAGGTAAGTTATCTGTTGCCCCCCTTTCTTTGACACTTAGTGACATCTATTGATATTTATTGTCATAAAATAAAAATTTGGCCCTAGGGCCCTAAAAAATGGCCAAATAAAAAAAAGATCTGTTGTCGCAGACATCCGAAAATTAGACTTTTTTTCTAACGATACCCTATTTATAAAAATCGGTACAGTGGTTCTTCCGAAAAAGGGATTCCAGCCAGCCATGTTTGACTAATTATAATATAGATAGATGATTCATACAATTACATACAATTCATTCTTAATTTTTCGCGGCACACCGTCAAAGGTTTGGCGGCACACTAGTGTGTCGCAGCACAGTGGTTGAGAACCACTGGATTAGACCTTTAATGATATTCTATTTATAGGAATCAATAGTGGTTTGACTACAAAGTGGATATTGACATATCCATCTAGCCAGCTGTATTTTATATTAATACACTATACATGATGCTGATAGTTCTGGAAATATTGTTAGTTTTGGTTTTGTTATTGTCAAACAGTGGTGATGAGAAGTTAACAAGATGAGAGGCATCAATTATAGTATCATGTTTTGGTGTTCTAATGATCCCCAGAATTTGATTCCAAGCCAGGACAAAGTTATTTTCAGATAAATTGTAAAATTTATAATTTAATTCTCGGCTTATAGATGGAATCATATTAGTTTAAATTTAATTAATCATTAATTTCAGTTGTTTCAAAAATTAGTAGTGCTAAGTAAACAATAACCAAAACCAGCCAAAAAGCTGGTATTTGGTTATTGTTTGACTAAGTTTATTCATTCAAACTGTATTAAAAGCACTTGATAGCTTCTGCTTTATTTGAAAGGTTGTGTGGAATATCATCATCCTATTGCAGAACTGGCTACTAGGAATAGAGTTCAACTTGCTTGGATGCCAGGGCACAAAGAGATTGAGGACAATGAAAATGAGCTAATGAAGGAAGGACTTCTCATCCCTCTCTTGGACCTGAGCCTGCCCTGGGCATTAAGTCTGATGCATTTGGGCAGGTTATCAGGGACTGGTTGACAACTCAGCACCTCTTTGATTGAAGGTCTATTTCTGGACTAATGCAGAAAAGGCTCTTATTTTAAATTCTTTTTTTACAGAGAACTAAAGAGTTGCTGAGTTGTAGTTGATGTCAGGGACACTTCAACTCTCTATATTTTGTATGAATGTGTGGCCCTTTCAGAGCACAGATAAATCTTCTAGGGTTGCATTTTCTTTCATCAGACAATTTTTTTAGAGTTCCATTGAAGAAGATATTGTCTTTTGATAGTAAGATTGGATTTCTTATGGAATGATCTTGCTAGAGTGAACAATAGATCATTGGCTGGTTGCAGTGCTAGATCTGTTTAAACCCTCCTTTACTATAATCATCAATATCATCGAGTTTATTCATGAGATAAGAATATATTGCTTTAAGATAACCATGACTACCTTAAGGCAACATATTTTTATTTCATGAATAAACAAATAGAGATTAATTTAATGTAAAAAGCAAACACTCAAAGCCATCTTGGAATTAATCTGCTTGGATTAGATTAGTATGTTAGAGTTAATACAAAGGGTGAATTAAAGATTAGATGGATTTTTTCCCAAATCTGCTTAATCTTGTTCAGACTGTATAATCTTTATAAATAGTTGGAAGGTGTTGAGGTACCAGATTTTACTAAAAACATTTGATTATAATTAATTAAAGGATCTTAAATGTACTTTCTATATGAGATATGATTCAATAAATGTATTGTAAATTGAAGCTTGTTTATTGAACATTGTTTCAGCTAAAAATATAACATGGGATTTGATCAGATGTAAAAAAAGTCTTGGGAAAGAGGACTCTTAGACAACATAAATAAGCAGTGGTTGCAGGATATTGATTACAAGTCTAATAGTATAATTTTTTTGGATTTGTAAGCAGCTGAGGTAGACCTATAGTAGGATTAAAAACATTTAATGTTGTGAAGTAACTTGTAGACTTAATGCATATTCTTAACTTAATATTCACAATTTAATCTTCTGGTCACATAACAGTTAAATCAGTTATTAATAGTGTTGAAATTGCTACTTTTCAATATCAATAAAGCAGTTTCTTGTTTAGAGTTTTGTATGTCTTTACATTTTAATTTATAAAATTAATTTAATTTTGTTAGATTGATGTAATTTTTTGCTAGTTCTAAATTTATTTTATCAGGATCATCATGAAACTATTAGATAATGTTGGGAGCTAGAATATTGGCCATTAGATAATTGATGATTTAGTATAATTCTACTTTCCAATTAGTTTTTGTCAGAGTCTGTATTAACATAAAATATAATAATTTATATAGGCTTATAATAATTAAATAGGGAAATATAGAAATAAAATTGTCAAATAAATTGAATCAACTTCAATTTCAAAAAATTGTAATGAATTAATACAGACTCTGACAAAAACTAATTGGAAAGTAGAATTATACTAAATCATCAATTATCCAATGGCCAATATTCTAGTTCCCAACATTATCTAATAGTTTCATGATGATCCTGATAAAATTATGATACATATATTATATTATTGAGAAAAATGGCATTTCTTTTCTATTATTATTTTTCTGAAATTGGAATAAATCTCCCACTTGAAATTTGAAGTAAATTCTATAGATGATTGCCTGTTACCTAAGATTTCTGTATTTATTACATACATAAGTAATGTAAAGATATTTATATTCATGTATAACTTAGATTATAACATTAATATGTATTTAAATAATTGAGTAAAATTCAGTTTCTTCAAAATCTGCAAAATATCTTTGATAGGCTGAGGATACAGATTAAAATTTGTAAGTTAGCATGGTATCAATATAGCAAATATCTAATAAACTTAATTTATAGTTGAAATCATGATTAAATTATATGAAATATAATTTGATAAATAATTATTAAAGTCCATAATTTTCTATGACAAAAATTTGATAATTCCATGGCTATGTGAAATCCTATCTTCATTTATAATTTATAAGCATGGAAAATTTTAACAAGAACTTAAAATGCAAGTGAATAATCAAGATTTATGAATTAGGTACTGACTAAAGAGACAAAAACTGTTATTTTATTTATTAACAAATAATTGTAATAAGAATATTAATTAAATGTTGTATATTAAAAACATTGCATAATGTGTTTGAAAATTTTTTGGATAAGATGAAACATAAAGGAGATAATCCATTATTTTAATCAAAAATTACTTTTAATAATTTTAATTATCCTCTGAAAGTTATGAAATTAGATATTTTTGATGTGAAAAAAAAATTCTGCAGCAAAATGCACATTCTGTTGCAGAATTTCACTGCATAGAATGAAATTCTGCATGTGCAGAAAATTGTGAGCCTTAATAAATTTTCTTGTATACTTTTTTAATAGTACTGTAATAATTAAGTTAGTATTAATATTTGAAATAAAATCTTAATGTTTTCTTTATTATTATTTTAAATATAAAGGCAGCTGATGAGCCACCGTACCTGACTGTTGGGACAGATGTCAGTGCAAAATATAAAGGTGCATTTTGTGAAGCCAAAATTAAAAAGGTTAATAGAATGGTCAAATGTAAAGTGAGTAAAATATTTTTTAAATTACAATTAATTTTATATTATATTTGTATAAATAAAAAATATGACTTTTTTGACAATTAAATAATATTTTTATTAATTAGCTAAACATCATATTGAAAGTTAAATAATTTCTAATAATTTTAATGAATTGAATTGTAATTATTCTGACAGATAATCATATTAAGTGACTTTATTGGTAGTCACTTAAATAATGTGAATGGAATTTTAACATTCAGCAAGTTTTTATAAAAATAATTCATATATCACATGTTAATGTTTACATTTAATCCATGTTTCATTTTCTCTCCTTTTGACCTCACACCTTTACATGGCAAGGGGATTGCATTCTCCATGATATTTCTGGGTTGTTGTAGTTCAGTTTTGCCATAATGTCCAGAAGTTAGGAACTAAAGAAGTGGTATCTAGAGTTATTTGGGACTATCAAGGGGACAGTCCCATCCATACTATCATTTGACTGATCACAAGTTTGGTGAAACTATCATCCTAATTTTCAAAACTCAAAGAAATGAAAGCTGTACTTCAAACATGGATTTACAACTGGACTGAATAGACAACAATGAGAATGGAAATAGAATTATGAATGGAGGCTGTGTGGAATGTGAATAGACGAATGAAAGGGAATAAACAAGAATTTGTGAATAGGATGTGTTTATATAAGCTAGATGTTCTCTGTATTAATGCATTGTATTGAAAGAGAGTGTGCATTTGAGTATACAAGGAATGACATTATTGGAATATGGTCTAAGATAAAAGGTAATGAGTGAACAAGAAGTGATGTGGGTGTGCTGATGAATGATAGAATGAAAATATGTATGCTAGAATTCAAGTGTGTGAATGACAGAATAATTTGAATAAGGATGAAACTGAGACTACAGATGGTGTTTCTGATAGCAGGATATGCTCTTGTAGATAGTATGAATGAGAATGAAAAAGATAAATTCTGGTGTGACTTGAATGATGCTATAAATGAAAATTATGGCATTGAGTGATTGTGGCAGAAGATTTGAATAGCAGAATTGATATGGAGAGTGACAGAGTGGAAGAATTAATTTGGAATTCTGATTCTAGAATAAATGACAATGACGAGTGACTGCTGGATGTCTGTGCTGAAAAAAGTTGTTTGCCTCAAACACTTTCTTTAGGCACAAGGTCATCTATCAATATACTTGAGAGTGCTATGAGAGATCAGAAGAGTATGATTGACTTGATTGTGTGTGATGAAAAATTGAGGAGGAAGGTTATGGACACAAAAGTGATGAGAACTGTAGAGATAGGCTCAGATCACTCATTATCTTGTGATCTCTAGGATGAATCTACTGAAGGGATGAAGAAATGTAAGGAGGACAAAAGACATATGGATGTTAGTGAAAGTGGAAGATCTGTTTATAAGGTAAGAAGGTGGTGTGTGAAAAAGTGAAATATGTGGATGTCACAAGTGTTCTGTGAAATTATGAAATATATGTAGCAACTATAAATTTTAATAAAACATATATTAAGAACTGCATGCATATTTTTATTGTTAGTTTTAATATTGTATAGCCTTATATAAAAGTTTAGTTTTGTAATTAAAAAGTATTCTGTATTCTATACCCTCCTTAAAGTGGTTAAACCGCCGTTTTAAGAAGGGTATAGAAATGTTGTAAGAGAAGTAGTTGGTGAAGTGAATAGTTAGGAAGAAGGGTAAAATGATGAGATATCACATGCTATGGCTGAGAAGAAAGCATATTTGAGAATGTTAAATAGAAATATGAGGACAGATGAGTATAAAAAGGTAAGAAAGAAAGTAGAGAGAGTGGCAAGAAAAAGAGATGAGAAAGCTGCAGATTGATTTTGAAGGTAATTAAAGGATGTTTTATAAGTATGAGAAATTTAAGAAGGGAACAAGCAATGGGAATGTCTGGTGTGAAAGAGATAAAAATAATAGAATGCTGCTGGATAAATCTTGAACGGTTGATTGCTGGAGAGAGAATTACCATGAGCTTTACAAATCTATTGGAGAGATGAGAATGAAAGTGAAGATATCAGGATGAATGTAATGAATGAATATGAGAACGATGAGCAAATTAGTGAAGAAGTGATTATGAGTGCCATTAGCAGATATTGAAGTGTGTGATAAGAGTTGTGGCATTGATGGGGTGAAATGTTGAAGTATAGTAGAAAGTCTATTGTGGAATGGATGTGCTAATTATGTAAACTGTGTTAATTAAAGATGTAGTTCCAAGTGATTAGACTAAATCTATAATTATCCCCATCTATAAGGAAAGGGTGAGAGAAGTGAATGTAAGAATTATAGTGTTATAAGTTTACTGAATATGTCTGGGAAGACTTGGTAAGTTTGTGATTAAGAGTGAAGAGGGTGGTTGATGATAGAATATAGGATGTACACTATAGCTTCAGGAGTGGAAGGGGATGTGTGGCCAGATTTTCTCAATGCAAAATTGCAATGTACAAAATTCCCTTACAAAATGTAGAAGACAACCGATTAGAAACATACATAGGAGCTACAGCCAGAAATTTTAGGGACAGATTAGCTGAACACATGGAGGATATATTTAAGGGTAACCTTAACACATCGCCTTAGCTCAAAGAGTGTATGAGAAGGATACAGAAGTTCTATCGCAAGATGCACGAATTATAAAAAATGTACAAGATCGTAAAACGCTACAAGTGGTTGAAAAAATAGAAATTCTGAAGAGCGCCCAAGCAAACAATATTATTAATATCAGGCAAGGGGATGGATTAAGTGCATCCTGGAGATATGCAATACATAAAAATATTTAATGAATTTTTATTAATCCTTCCACCTCCCAGTGAAATAGTATGTTCTAATTGAACTGTTATAATTTCATTTATATCTATTTATTTTATATTATATTGTTTCATCTTTAATGTTAAATTTAAAAATGTTCCTTTGTTCTATTTTGTGTATTCCATTCAATGTAACTGACGATAGTATTGCTGATACTGAAAACGTTTTTGTTATTCATTAAACTTTAATGTTTTTCACTGCTTAGTGTGCTATTATTTTGAACGTAGTGATATATATTTAAATTTGTAAATTATCATCAACATAAAATATAATTAGCATAACTAGTATTAATATTATAAAAATGCATACAAATCATAATAAAAGTGTGTTAATTAAGGGAAAAATAATATGTAAACAGATGGATGTGGTATGACCTCACAGTATGAATAAATAGCTGCGTGGGGCAATGAAAGTGATGTATGCTAACAATTATGCAATTGTGAGAGTAAATGAAAATATTTCAGAATAGTTTACAATTGAGAAAGGGATGAGACAAGAGTGTGTGATATCCTCATGACTAAATATTCCTAAACTAACCAGATTATACCCCTAGTGATTTATTTTTGAATTAAACTACCAAATTAAAGATTATTTATTAATTATGCTATGTGTCACCATCTATTGGATTAATAATTAATTATTTTAAATTTAGGCAAAGGTGATGCCATCTATTAATTGATAATTAAACTATAATTTTTAGTATTATCAGGGCTCGAAATAACGGTCGCCAGCTCACCATTGGCGACTAAGAAATTGCAGCTGGCGAGTTTGATGAGATAAACTTGCAAATGTTTGATTAATGCTTCCCACAATTTATTTTCATGATTTTTTCTGATTTTTTTCTGTATAGTTTTTCTGTCAGAATTTTCTCGTCCAGCTTTGATGAGAAAATTCTGCAGTGTTTCTAGTTTACGAAAGAGGGAGCTACTTTGAGAGGGTTAAACCATTCGTTTTAGGTAAATGGTAATATCTGATGGGTGAAAATAAAGTTTGCCTCGTTTGGCGATTGATCAGTCAAATAGCTCGGGTCGGCAACCTTTTTCAATAAGAGGGCATATTTCAAAAATGCGGGAGTTCAGTGGGCACTGTAGTACGAAATAGCTGGATGGAGTATACGAGAATAGTGAGGACAGAAAATAGTTCACTATATGCGGCATCAGATGTCTCTAGTACTCTAAAATTAATTCATCTAGTGTTATATAGATGTTGCCAAGATTTAATTTTTTTGTCAAAAATTTAATTGTACAGTTCGTGCAATTGTTGAAATAGCAAAGATAAAATCAAACTGTGCAATTGTAAAGAATTTTTACTAAAATTATTCATTACAACTATGAGTGTTTGTTGTTCAAATATCTAAAATTTAACTTTCAGATATTTGAATGGCAGGCACTTAAAAATTGCTTCGCAGGCACCGCATTGCCGATCCCTGATATAACTCAACCAATTCTGACATCATCAGGAGACTTGCAGATTTTCTTATTAAACCATCGATATATATCATTGATTAAAACTCAAGCATATCATCGGAAAACTTTGGGCTATTCTATGAAGATAAAAAAAGGTCATAGATATTAACTATACAATACATTAACGCTGGTAAAGAAAAGGTTCTAGATGTTAACTAGACAATACATTAATTACAACAATTCATGACGTAAAGCCTGTGAACCAATGAAATGTGAAAAATAAACAGATGTTGTTTGGACTTGAGATTTGTTTGAAAGAAAACTGCTTTTACTTGTGTGGACTTGAGATTTGTTTGAAAGAAACTGCTATTATTTGTGGATACTGCATTCAGTTATTTGATTAAAATAAAGCTGAAATAGTTTAAATCTAGAATATCTTATTAGGAAACTTTTAACGAATTGGCATTCTATACACATTTTTACTTGAAGTTTAACGAAGGATATATACTGTTTGTATTTAACCCTTTCAATTGACCTACAAAGATGATGATCCAAGTTCTATATTTGCTTTATTATTATTCAGTGTGGAAAAATGAACGAATGTAATATAATTAATAGGATGTCTTACATACAAAACAATAAAACATTTAAATATTTCAGAATTCTACTAAACTTCGGAACGGATATATCGTCGTAAGCAAAAAAAATTACGTAACTTCCTAAAGATAAGTCATAGCTAATTTAAATTGATTGCAATCAATTTGGAATGATCAGATACGTCTAAAATCATTTAAAATATCCGATTATCTATAAAAGTTTTGCAGAAAATCGTAATGAAACGTGATTTCAAGTCCCAAATTTGGAGCCCCATAACTTGAGAATGAGGCTTTTGCTCTTTATGGGATCTTCATCAATGAACTCAGGAACCTTTAATTTGGGGATAAATTAAAGGGGTGATCAAAATTCCACTGGGATTTTTAATACTGTCGTACCCCAGCAAGATTTGCAAGGTGCATTTTGATTGTCACTTGTTAACGCAGGTAATTTTCGGAAAGTTATCGAATAGCCGAAAATGTTTTCTAAATAAATTAGTTTTTAATCTCCTACGTTTGTGCTTCAATTGATTTCAAGAATTTTCGGAAAGATAAAAGAAGAAGAAAAAGAAGATTGTTTGCCGTTCGCGTTGTTTCGTGCTGATTATGTGTGGTTATGGAGAATTTTACGAACTTCTGAAATATTTTAGCAATACAAATGTTCTAAGAGCACTATTAGCAAGGAAACAATATACTTTAATACCGTATAACGGTTTTCGGACCCTGTTATGGTCCCTCCTCAGTACAAACTTCTTAAAAAACAAACAGTTATAACTGTTTGTTTTTGTACTGAGGAGGGACCATAACAGGGTCGAAAACGTTATACGGTATTAAAGTATATTGTTTCCTTGCTAATAGTCCTCTCAGAACATTTGTATTACATTAAAGCAAGTGGTTATTGTTTCAATATATTTTAGCGAATGGTCTAGTAGCTGTTTATTGAAATGATAGATATTTTTTCGCTGTCTGAAATTAATGTTTGAATATATATGTGACATGATACTTTCGACTTGGTCGTTATGAAAGGCACAACTCACATACCATGTGGTACTTCCCGATCGTGTTGTGAAAAACGTATTTGCTGATGAAGTTATGCAAGTGTTTTTCTTCTTTTGGGGAGGGGGTTTGGCGATCAGAAATTTTTTCTGGCCACTGGATTTTTGAAATTATTTTGAGCACTGGCTATTATTATTATTATTAATTGATATCGATGTAAGTCTGATAATTCCTAAAATTACTTACATTATATACATCCTGAAATCAGAAATCTGTTGATGTCTTGGTAGTCTTAAGTAGTTAAGTTGTTAGGATGGTAACTCAAAGATCATAGTTTGACTCCAGGCCAAGGCAAAATTTTTAATTTTGGGAAATTAGTAAAAATTATAGTTTAATTATTAATTAATAGATAGTGGTATTGTTGCATAATTAATAATTAATCTTTAATTTGGCAGTTTAATTCAAAAATAAGTCACTAGGGTTATAATTTGGTTAGTTTAGGAATATTTGGATTAAATAATTCCTTAGTTAGATTGAATTAGGATTTGTTCTCATGAATGTTTAATATATACATGAATATATGTGTGAAGGAAACTGCTATGAATGAGTTGAGTATTTGCTTTCTGCTATATTCTGATGACATTTATTTCTTCTCTGAAAGCAAAAGATTTGAGGATGTTTGTTGCATAATTGAATGATGAATGTCAGGAAACATAAGAATAAATTTATAGAAAATGAAAATATTTATGCTTAAGAGAGGTGAAGAATGTACAGGATGTGAGGATGAACTGAATGGGATGAATCTTAAGCTAGTGAAATGAGTTTTTATATTTAGAATGCATGTTTGAATGGGAGAGGTGCACTGATGGTGAAATTATGAGAAGAGCAAATGCTGAATTAAAAGTTGTGGATGCCCTTGGAAGGTATATTAGAAAAGAGAATCTGTCAAAGAATGCTAAGAGAGAAGAATGCACACTCTGAATATATCATTATGTGTGCTGGTCCCAATATTGATTGAAGACCTGCATATGGAGTGAAATGCATAGAAAGCATTTGAGTGCAATGGAGATGAGATACTTGAGAGGTATAACTGGAGTGACATGATATGATTGTGTCTTGAATGATGAAATAAAAAAGCATTGTGGAATGAAAAAGAGTATGATAGATATGGTATAAAAGCTAATTTTGAGATAGTTTAGCCATGTGGAGCAAATGAGTGGAGAGCAGTTAACAAAGCAAGTATATGTTGGACATGTGGGGTAAAAAGAGGAGAAGAAGGACAAAGAAAGAATGGAGAGAACAAGTGGATGATTATCTGAGAATATATGGGTTTCAAAATTTGTATAAGAGATGTATGTGTATAAAAAAAAAAGATTGATTCTTTTTTATTTCTATAAAGTAAAGGATGACTGTAAAGAAAGCTGTTATAGTTGTGTGGCACCATTTGATTGATGATATTTGAGTGTTTTTTTCCTCTTTCTCTTATTTGAGTATTGTTCACCCTATTTCAAACATAAAGGCATGATGATGATGATGATTTTCTTTTATTTCTTCCCTTCTATTATTATTAATTGAAATGCAGTTTACCAAATTCCAATTTTTGTATTTCTATTATCTCATTTTTTATCATATTTTGGTTTAAATCAATAAGTGCTTTGTTTTTATTATAATTTTTTATCACAAATATTTCAGTACAGTTGTTCCTCTTTTTAAGTTTATATTACATTTTGATAATCTCATCATTTAATAATGATTGACAATGATAGTAATTTGCATCAATATATGTTATCTTCCTTGAATATCCATGTCTATTTCTAATCTGAAGCAGAGTTAATAGACAAACATATAAGATTTTGTATTCAAACACAATGTATTTATAGTTAGTATATAATAATAAAACACATCTAATAGTAAAAGGAATGAAATACAATGAAACTTAGTTATTATGAGGCTAAGAAGAATTGTTTGCTATAAACATTATTTGTTTATATTCAAGAATGTAAAAACATCTGGAATTGAATTTGGATCTTCCAAGAAGGTAAGCGACTGCTTTACTGCATGGCCGTCTGACTATGACTGTAAATTTTTAAAAAATAGAAAAAGTATTTCTAGCCAATATGTTATGAAAGTAACCAAGTTCTGAATATTTTAAGGACAGTTATAAAATCAGACTATTATAAGTTGAATGATTGTAAATAAAGCAGCACCTGTATTTATATAAACTTTTTTTGTAAGAATGGTATTTAAAAAAAAATTATATTTAAAAATATTGGTTTAAAAATTTTATCAATGGATTTCCAAATAATACAGTAATTTTCCCATTCTTTATTTATGATTATATTTATTGTCTTAAATAACTTATAATTTTTATATTAAATAGTTAATTTATGTATTATTGAATTATAATCATAAATTATGATTTATATTGTAACATGATGATGATAAAAATTTAAAATAATTTTGAAGAAGAAATTTGTGTGCCATTAAATAACAGATTTTTGAACAAGGATTGTTTTTGCAAAATACAAAACTAATCTATCTTGTAATTACTTATAGTGTTTAGAATATAAAAATATGGACACAATAAACAATGATACAAAATTAGAGTTATTAGTGCAAATTATTTATAGTTATTCATAAATAATTTGCACTATTAAAGTCTAGTTAATTTTATATCATTATTTATTGCATTCTTATTTTTAGATGCAAAACTAATCATTTAATAAGTTTTATATTTGTTTGGAATAAAAGTTGATATAAAGTATGTCTTAGTTTATATAAGTCTTGATGTATTGTGAAGCTGTGAATATTAATCAATCTTGCAAGAAAATAAACAACTGCAGTGACTAATTTTAAAAAAGTTATTTATTGATCTAAATTTATATTGTTTAATTGAACTACTCATGAGCATGGAATTACATTTCACCCGAATATTGTCTACTGTAGAATAAAAAGAACCTAGATAGCAGAGCAGAAAAGAAAAGTTCAATGCCATCTATATGTTAGAATATTCATAATCATAATTTATCTTTTTTTTAATGCATTATTATGTAAATAATTGCATATAATGGTTAAAAAGTTTTAAAATATAATAATAAATATTTAGTCAGAAGAAATATTAATTTATATTATAAATGTTAAACCATCTGTTGTATTATTGAAGATGAAGATTATGGAAGAATGTATAAATTTATTGTGATATCAAAATCCATAGAGATGCAATTTGATAGTCTAAAAGAAGCTACAGTAGAGTCTCCCTATACTGTAGCTTCTTTTAAAGACTTTTAAATTAATAATTTCAATGTTTTATGGTTATTTTTCCACATTTCATTGAAAGTTTTTTTTTTTTTTTTTTTTTTTTGGTAGTTCTGGTCACAGCCCAGCAATCCCATTTTTTTTTTTTTTTTTTTTTTATTCTAGATCCATCACTTTAGTCAATTGATAGGATACTCAACTACATTATTGATAATGTTGTAGTTGAGATTTTCAATTTTTTAAGAATTGTGAGCATTATATACTTTGCTTTGATTACATTGTTGTGAAAAATCATAACTAATTACATTTAGTTATTAAAATACCAATTTTACAGAAAAAATTCATATTATAAATGAGTAAATGTAAGAATTTCATTCAAAACAATAAGTAATGCTTTATGCTTTAATGGTAATGATACTGCTTTCTTATGTGATTTCTTTAATAACCTTATTAATCAATAAATTTGCATACAAACATCAATAAAATATACATGTGTAGCAAAAAATAAAATACAAATATTGTATACAGTATAAAATATGACTAATATATAAGATACGAATTTTATTGTATGCAATTTTTTAATGTTATAAGTAGGGGTGGCCAATCCTTTATAGTTCATGCATCATATTTTTCATTTTTTAGTTAAGATGCACCATACAAACTTCAGCTTTTTTAGAATATGGTAATATGGATATATTTAACAGTTAATTTTTATGTATATACAGGTAAGCCTCGATTAGCATGAATAATGGTCCCACGAATTTCTCACACTATTCGAATTTGCACTATTCGAAGTATTAACTATATGTAAAATATGGTAATTGGTTCTTGCTTTGTGAGATTCCAGTCATTAGCCAACCTCACGATGAATAACCACAATACTGACTATTTAAGAAATATTTATTTTCATATTTTACATCATTGTTCATCATCTAAATAAATAATTTACCAGGAATTGTCTCTCATACCATCATTAAACAACTGCCAAATCGAAAGCGGAAGTTGAGCACTGCTTTTATATTGCTCAACCACATTAATTTTTTGTTCTAGCATAATCACTCTTCCAGCGGAAGTTGAGTGCCGCTTTTATGTCGCTCAATCACATCCGTTTTTTGTTCTAGCGTAATCACTAACCTCTTCTTCGTTTCCTGTTTTATCATCAAAAGTGTTCTTTCTTTCATCCATTTCGTCACATCCATTTTTTGCTGTAACGTAATCACTGACCTCTTTTTTTTCTTTGTTTCCTGTTTTATTGTCAAAAGTGTTCTTCCTTTTATCCATTTCATCAATCACATCCATTTTTTGCTGTAGCGTAATCACTAACATCTTTTTTTCTATTCCTGTTTTATCGTCAGAAGTGTTCTTCCTTTTATCCATTTCGATACCTACCAAAAGAGTAAATCGAAAGCAGAAGTTGAGCGCTGCTTTTATGTCGCTCAATCATATCTATTTTTTGCTCTAGCGTAATCATTAACCTCTTCTTTTTTTTGTTTCTATTTTTTGCTCTAGCGTAATCACTAACCTCTTCTTTTTTCGTTTCCTTGTTAGAAACGCTGATCTAAATTAATAACTTACCAGGAATCGCATCTCATACCATCCTCTAGGGTGACCATTTTTATCGTAATATAATGCGGGACAGAGAGCGCCTTTGTAGCATAATCACTAACCTCTTCTTTTTTTCGTTTCCTGTTTTATCATCAGAAGTGTTCTTCCTTTTATCCATTTCAATACTTTTTAAAAGAGAAAATTTTTATACTGTTTTATCCATTGATACTTTTTAAAAGAGAAAATTCTGTACTATACTGTATGTATATGATGATTATAGTACGATAACAATAATAGTAATGTTAAATAGCTAACAGCAAAAAAGCCCATCTTTCTGGTATTGTTTCACCCCTTAAAGCCAAGTGTCTATTCTTGAACTGCTCCTCGTCCAGTTTTACTAACTGGAAATTAACATTAATTTGTTAATTGACATAAAAGAGGATGGACATTTGTTAGTAAGACTGGTCTGGCTTACAACTCGCTTAAATTGAATATTTGCTCGCACTAACTGAAAAATTGTATCATTTTTATAAGTCGCACTAATTGAATATCGCATTATTCGAACTCACTGGTCTATGCTTACAACTGGCATTAATCGAATATTTGCTCGCACTAACTGAAAAACGATGCAACTCACATTAATCGAATATTTGCTCGCACTAACTGAAAAACGGTGACTCGCATTAAACGAATATTTGCTCGCACTAACTGAAAAACGGTATAAACTCTCATTAATCGAATATTTGCTCGTGCTTACAACTCACATTAATTGAATATTTGCTCACACTAACTGAAAAATGTATCATTTTATAAATCGCACTAATCGAATATCGCATTATTCGAACTCGCACTAATTGAGGACTACTTGTATATATATATAAATGAGATATCTCTAATAGCATACACCACGTGCCACGTGGTTACTAAGCCTAATCAAAGTTTAACTTAAGCACATTACAGCTAAATAAGGTAATGTAAGTTATAAGCAATAGAAAATTAGAGAAAGATTAAAAAACTTCAAAAACCTTTTAATATAAAATCTGAAGTTTAATAGTTTAACAAAATAATATACAGCACAGTACTCAGTATCTGCCATTAATTTAGCAACTTGTAAGGATTCTGCAAAACAGTGGGGGCAGAATTAAGTCAAAAACGGTTAAAAATTATTAAAAGAAACTGTTACCTGATTTGCGTCCGAAGCAGTTTGGAACACCGCGGCAAATGGCCGAAGGATGATGTAATAGTCACGTGTTTGAGAAGAACATAAAAGTACAACAATATTTAGTGAAAAATAATAATTTATATTCATTCAAATTTCCTGTTGTGAATTGTTATTATAAAGAAGAATCATCAATGTTTGTTCCAGTAAAATTTTATTGTTATTATTTTCTACATATGTAAATTGGTTACAGTATAAATAGTGACCAGAAGATGGAGCTGGTGTGGTCTTCTCCAGCATTTCATCACGAAATGTCGCACTGCTTGGTGGTTCCTGTCCCGTCCTGTCTTCGTGGAATACTTGTTCGTCCGACGTCCAACTAACATTGTCCTTGGTACAGCTAACTTCATTTCGTCGTGGACTGTCGTATTGGTGACTGTTTTAAGAAAGTTTAACGGCGACAGGAAAAAAGAGAATTGTTAAGTATTATCATTTTGAAAAAGGTTTTAAAGATTAACTCTGGGAAGATCAAACATCATTTTAAGTTTCTACTAATATATTGTAAAATTTTCATTTATTGTTTAATAATAAAGTTAGTTACATTTTGTTATGGAGCATTTTAGTTTTGGAATTACTCATTTTGCAGAATGGTTTGAGACTCACGATATTAACATCCATATCAAGTTAGGTGCCGAACCGAAGGCAGTAGGGGCGCAGCGTCCGATCCTGGGTCACGTTCGGTCGGAAGATCTGCCGTTCGTGACAAACTGAGCTGTCTTATTGGAGTCATGTGCAACAATCATGTGGCCATTATGATCAAATGAGACTACTTAGTTACTAAAGACACAATTATAGTAATCCAATGATGGCGGCTGGATGGCTGAGTGGTAACGCTTTGGCGTGCCACGCAGGAGGACCAGTGATCGCATCTCAGGTCTGGCATCTCCTGAAAAGTTTTTTCGGGATTCTGGGCCCAACTCGGCAATCCTGTTCTTCACTATCTGGCACCCCTTCACAGGTATGGGTGCAGCCTGTGGTTGGAACTGGCCCAGCCCCTAGTAATCTCTCTGATTGCAAAGGGGCGTAAAAATGTAAAAAAAGTAATCCAAAGATATCGGTCAGTTAACATGTCACATGGTAGTGACATGTTAACTGATCGATTACAAAGATAGTAACAGTTAACATGTCACTCCCAATGAGATTGCTCAAATAGCATTAATCTTCCATCTTGGATTTTATATCAAGTAATTTAAGCCAATTATAATATTGTTATTATTTTCTACATATGTAAATTGGTTACAGTATAAATAGTGACCAGAAGACGTAGCTGGTGTGGTCTTCTCCACCATTTCATCACGTAAAGTCGCACTGCTTGGTGGTGGTTCCTGTCCCGTCCTGTCTTCGTGGAATACTTGTTCGTCCGACATCCAACTAACCTTGTCCTTGGTACTACTAACTTCATTTCGTTGTGGACTGTCGTATTGGTGACTGTTTTAAGAAAGTTTGATGGCGACAGGTAAAAAAAAATTGTTAAGTATCATCATTTTTGAAAAGTTTTTAAAGATTAACTCTGGGAAGACCAAACGTCATTTTAAGTTTCTACTAATATATTGTAAAATTTTCATTTATTGCTTAATAATAAAGTTAGTTACATTTTATTATGGAGCATTTTAGTTTTGGAATTACTCATGTTGCAGAATGGTTCGAGACTCACGATATTAACATCCATATCAAGTTAAGTGCCGAACCGAAGGCGGTAGGGGCGCGGCGTCCGATCCTGGGTCACGTTCGGTCGGAAGATCCGCCGTTCGTGATAAACTAAACAGTAGTATAACTATATGTAAATGAGAGATTAATAATGAGAGAATGACTTATAATCATATCAAGTGCTGAAAGTGTCTCCTATCCTCTTTGAGACACAGTTATACATGTTTCACTGTTTTTTGATACATGGTTCAATATGTCTATGTGAATATTGTTTATTTCAGTCATGATGTTTGCCCAGAGATCCTGAATGGCTTTTGATCTATTTTTGCAGACCTCTCCTTAAAATAACCCCACAAGAAGTAATCTACAGATATCAAATCTGGCAACATGGAGGACCACAAGTTTTTGGAAATAACACAGCCATGAAGCTGTTGAAGAGTGTCATGGACTCACTGGAGCTGAAGCACGTGGACCATCCTGCTGGAAGTACCCCTGCATAAACTCAATGTTATCTAATTGCTTTATGAAAGCCATAAAAATATTCTTATACATATCAGTGTTCACATTCTCTTCAAAGAAAATTGGCCCAATGACACACACAATTTTTCATACCACATGCTCACCTTTAGCAGATGAAGTGGTGTCTTGTAGAATGCATGAGGGTTTTCTGATATCCAAATCCTTGTGTTTTGAGAATTTACATATCTTGAGAGATGAAACCAAGCTTCATCAGTAAATCATGTCATTATCAAAATATTCCAGGGTTTCTTTCCACTAACAAATAAGTTGAAGAACCAATTGCAATAATGTATACCAGTGGTTTGTACCCTTTTTTCTGTTGAGGAACACATTTTAATATTTTAAAATTTGGCAGCAGCCTAAATATTTTAAATAATAATTTAGATTTAACAACAAATTTTTATTAACAAAATATTTTAAATAATAATTTAGATTTAACAACAAATTTTTATTAACAGTTTATTATATTCATTCTTATTTATTACATTCACATTACGACATACTTGTACACGGGCCATTAAATGGCAGCCTTTATTAAGTTATAGCGCCACCTGCTAATATTGTCTTTTTAGAGAAATTATAATTTTTATTTTTATTTCTTAATTTTTAAATTATGAATTACGATATGTCTTGTATGTGTATTATGAATTTTGTCTGTCTCAGAAATTCGAAGGTTATATTTTTCTAATGATACCGTATTTATAGGAATCGGCACAGTGGTTCGACTGCAAAAGAGATATCTAGCCAACCACGTTTCATTATTAATGTATATGATTCATACAATTCTTATACATACATACAAATTATTCTTAATTTTTCGCGGCACATCGTCAAAGGTTGGGCGGCACAGTGGTTGAGAACCACTGATGTACACACTTGATTTTGCACACTCAGTTGTCACTCAGGCCCTATCAGCTGGTGTACAGCTGTCACTCTGTATGGCCTGATTTTTGTGTGCTTAGTTGCTTTTGACATGTCCCAAAAGAATAGTCAGTCTCTTGTGACAATTAGCATAATGATTTCCAAGGAGAATGAAGCAATTATTCATGAACATCATCTGCATACTGCAGCACTCTTGATGGTGAGAAAATTCCTATATTTCATGCACTGTTTGAATGCACTTACATATAACATTATATATATGAAAATATTCGAAACAAAAATATATAGATATATATATATTTAACAAAAAAGTTGATAAATGAAAACAGCTCAGATCTTACAACTATATTATTTATTTATTTTAGAGAAAATAAGTACGCTATATAGAATAAACAAGCTCATAATTATCTCAAACTTAATAATTTTTAATGAAGAAAGGATTCATGTTTGAAGAGATTTATATATTTTTCAACTGATTAAGACGATTACATATTTATATTTTGAAAATATATCTAAACAAATTTTTTAAAGATAGTTTACAGCAGAGTATGTCACATAATTTACGAGTGTTTTATAGCATTCGCAAATTTATTTCAACCTTTTACAAACTGATTTAATCCTTTTGCAAATGTATTTAAACTGGTGTGAATTTGTTTAAACTTTTCGCAAATTTATTTAAACCTTTTGCAAATTGATTCAATCCTTTTGCAAATATATTTAAACTTTTTGCACGTATATTCAAATTTTCGGCTACGAACACTTTAACAAAATGGTAGAGAAAGGATAGTGAATAAACGAGTATAATATTGATATATGAAAATAAATTTATTGATATTTTCAAATTAATACACATTTTTAAGAGAGAAAAATATATACAGGTATTAATAAATATATACTGTATTAAATCTTCTATGAAAAATTTTTTACAAAAATTGTTTTTATTATTATTCTCAATTAAATATTTTTTAAATAAAAAAGTACTGTATATAATATTTTAGATATTTGATAGATAGTTCATAAAAGTTATTTAATCTTAAATAATATTTTGATAGTTTTAAATATTCATAAATTTTGAACATGAATTTTGCTTACTTTATTTTAACTCTATATATTATAATAATTAAAATATTAAAAGTCTTATTAAAAAAGTGCATTTGAAAGATTTAAAAGTTCTTATAGTATTATGTAATAATACGATAATGTTTATATAATTTCTAAAAATCGTTGCTTTATTCTTGAATTAATACGAATTTGAATGCATTAAAACTACATAGTAACTTGTAAATATTCTTAAAATTTTATTAAATGTTATTTTTAATTAATGGTCTCTTCAAATTTAACAATTTTATAGTTCAATATATAAAATTATAATTGGCCAGTGATGAGACTATTTGAACGATTCTAGAATAATGGGTTAATAATTTCCTTTTACTTAAATTAGGCACACTGATTTCTATCTCCCTTAAGGACTTCCAGAGAAACTTTCGAATGTAAAATAATAAAGCTTTCTGAAACACAGTACAGTATTATTTAGTCGCTTACAGCAAGAATGAATTTTTCAAAGTCATCTTATTCTTACAAAATAAATTGTTAATATTTGTTGATTTATATACATTTGCATTTATTATTATTAGTATTAATTAATTTTAATTTGCAATTAAATGAAAATTAACTTTACAAATTGATTTCTAAATACTGTACATATAAAAAATAAGAAATGTTTATGAAATCTTAAAAACTGATGGTAATAAAAAAGTAACTTTAAAAATATTTAAAAATTGTCGAACATCAAATTTCAATCAATAAAATTTACATATCAATAAATGTTAACATAAACATTTATGTGATAATTATAGATTATTTTTCTACAGTTACATCACAATAACAATTCCATATTAACTATTCAATAGCATTATTATTTATTTAAATCTGTATAAATTCCCATTAAGGCAATATTTTCAAAATTGTAAATGTCAGTTACTGTATATCAGGCATGGGCAACCTTTCCTAGTTTGGGAGCCAAATTATCATTCTGTCGCCGAGTCAAGGGCCGGATCAAATTATAAAATAAAATAAACTAATATTAAATGAATTAAAACAAGTTCTAAAATTAATTATAAAGATAAAAATATTTTAAACTGATTTGTTTTTAAAACAAACATCAAATCGAAAATTGTAATAAACTCTCTATTGCGATCCGTTTTACATCATATCGACTATAGTTAACTCTAACTGAAAAGACTCGTCGATCATCGAATTCGGTCTTGAAAGTTCTTTAGTTGAAAAGATTATAGTAGAACCATGAGTAGAACACACCATATTTCTGCCACCATAAACCAACCAACTTCACTGAAATAAATCAGGGCCTGATCAAAAGAAGTAGAGGCCGTGGGTTGCCCATATGTGGTGTATATGTATATATAGAAACTTTTAAATAAATCAGGGCCTGATCAAAAGAAGTAGAGGCCGTGGGTTGCCCATATGTGGTGTATACGTATACATAGAAACACTTATGTATGTATATATATATACATAACTGTGGATATATACATATACAACAAACAATATTTGTATTGTTTATACATAACTGTAGGTATGTTCTCATATGCACAAATATTGTATGTGTATATACAGTATTTGTGTACAAGAATACATACACACGTGTTATTATTCATATATCCAAATGTTTCCATATATATGTCAAATTTCATTACTCTACAATAATTTTTTCTTGGTGTTGGGATTTTTTTTTCCGTCAGTGGTATGTATACATAGAAATGCTTATGTATACGTATACATAGAAACACTTATGTATGTATATATATATATATACATAACTGTGGATATATACATATACAACAAACAATATTTGTATTGTTTATACATAACTGTAGGTATGTTTTCATATGCACAAATATTGTATGTGTATATACAGTATTTGTGTATAAGAATACATACACACTTATTATTCATATATCCAAATGTTTCCATATATATATATACACAAATGTTTTTATATATACATATACACAATGTATTATAATGTATACATATACATGTATATATGAGTTTCAATGTATACATATTCAGTATGTACAGTACTTTTTAGTATTTTGAGCAATGTATTATAATGTATACATATACATGTATATATGAGTTTCAATGTATACATATTCACAAATGTCAGTATGTACAGTACTTTTTAGTATTTTGCGGATTATCCGGAGTAATGCATTTCCCAACAATCCTAATTAATCGGGAGCATAACCTATTTTTATGGAATACAACTTGAATATAGCTTTAGATGTTTTTGATATCAAGAATTAATTTCTTCAAAATGATTATATTCAGCAATTTTTCTTTCCATAAAAAAAGATATTAATTGGTATGCATATATGCCTCGCGAATGTGGCGCTATGCAAAACTCAGTAGTTAAGTTCGACTTTTGTCTCATTTACTAACAAATGATCAACAATTCCTGTGGGTAAGGGACTAGAATATACCCACTGTCTGACTCCTCGTGTCGTAAAAGGATATTAAAGGGTGACCTCGCGTTGATGGTTCCGAGGTCCGTCCCTGGGTCTCGCTTGTGGGCCCCTATACGGAATCGGGACCGCTCTGGGGGTGCCCACATCCGTCACTGGGGGCCTGCGGTGGGGCCCTATACGGACTCGGACTGCCCGGTGGGCTTGCCTGTCTCGTTTCCAATTTAATATCTCACATCTATTTTACATTCACGCGCTTTGTATTCGGGGGACAATTTAATACATAACCCCCATAGAGAAAGGGACAAAAAATGATCAACGACGCTTGTTTTTTCTGGGAAGAAATATTTAAGGTAAAACTTAGAAGTACTAATATGATAAAAGTGTTATCAAATATAGAATATTTGTACTGTACTTGTATACGTCATGCTCGAAGTAGGCGAAGGGATGAAAAAGTTTCGAGATCAACGAATAAGCCTTGGATCGTCTCTGAAAGAATCTGGAGAATATTTTTACATTAATGCCTTCTCCTTTTTCTATCATCAGTACCCGGAGTATCCAATTTGTGATTATTAAACTGACATATTTATATCATCGTTCTGTATCATTTTTTTTATTTTTCTTCAGCATATGTTTTTTAATTTTTCATATATAAATTTTTTTGTTTACATATTATGTCTTTTTCAAACGAATCAAATGCAGCAATGATAACTAAAAGTGATATTCACATCAAAAAATGATGTGAATATCATATTTAGTTATCAATGCTGCATTTGATTCGTTTGAAACAAGTAATTTGTTTATACAAATTGATTATTTACTTAATAAACATGAATTTTTGTTCAGTATTTTTTGTAATTTGATTTGTTTTTCAAAACATTAGTACGTATTATATAATTATATGCCGTATTATATATATACAGTATATATATATATATTTACAATTTCTTTACTTGCCCAAATATAAAAATTAGAAATTTTATGAGTTCAAGTTTATCCTATACTCAATGGCGGAACTACAGTGCACCGGATCTCGCAATGCGGAGGTCCAGAATTATACGAAGCCAAATCGTCTGTTAATATATGATATTTAAAAATACTTTTAAAAGAGCTTAAAAGTTCCATATAAGATCCTAAGATTCCATAAAGACAGATTTATCAGGCTATTTTATAACTATAAAAAAATCTCAGTTCTATTCTTTCGTAGTATTATTAGCATATATTCGACTGAATCGAAATATATTAGCCTGATGTATTTATTTCAATGTTGTGATCCATTTGGAAAAGAAAAAAAAAATTTATTTCTTATTAAAATTTTGATTAATTATGGTTAATATAAAGTGAAACTGCTTCTATGTTATCAAAATTAATAGAATTATTTGCTAATACTTGGAAAAAACCATTCGAATAATTGGTGTTTTGAATCTGAGATATGTGATAGTCTGTAGCAAAATGTTTACTTGATGACCATATACGCATAAGGAATTCGATTTACAAAAAGGAATATATAGCCAGAATCCTTATAAGTAATTATTATTCATATCCCGTGCGAATAATTCGTACATAGAATACAATATCTATTGTATATTCTATTATTTAATGTCATCAGAATCTAAATTCGAATGTTTCTTTAAAATCTAAATTTTTTAAGGTTCGTTAAGTAAAATGACAGATGATGCAAATGGCAAAAAATGTATACGCAAAGCAAATCCTATAGGTATGATCTCGAATGTCAAAAACATTCTATAAGGGTCAAATTTGTATCAGTGCCATGATTTATATTTTATTTTCAATAATTCAACAGATTATAATGGAATTAAAAGAAATAATAACTATAGATAAAGATATTACAGTAGAGTCTAAACTTTATCTTATATTAATACATATAACAGTGGCGGAACTTAAGATTTTTGGCTCTTTCGTTAAATATTATTCGGGCCCCTAACACAAAATAAAGAAAACAAATTTTTATCTTAATATTTTTATTAGAAAATAGCAAAACGCCAAAAATATGGAAATAAAAGATGTGATTAGAGATCTTGCAAATTTAAAATCCAGGAGGGAGAATTTTCAATTTTAAATATATTTTTTTGATAATTTTCAATTGTGTTTTAAATAATGCAATTTTGTTCTTTTTTGCTATTTTCTAATAAAAATATTAAGATAAAAATTTGTTTTTCTTTATTTTGTGTTAGGGGCCCGAATAATATTTTACGGGAGGGCCAAAAATCTTAAGTTCCGCCACTGTTATAGTTAAAGATAAAGTTTAGACTCTACTGTAATATCTTTATCTATAGTTATTATCTCTTTTAATTCCATTATAATCTGTTGAATTATTGAAAGAGAACAAAATTGCATTATTTAAAACACAATTGAAAATTATCAAAAAAATATATTTAAAATTCAAAATTCTCCCTCCTGGATTTTAAATTTGCAAGATCTCTAATCACATTTTGCAAGATCTCTAATCACATCTTTTATTTCCATATTTTTGGCTGCTATTACTAACTTGAATTCTTGATGATATTCTGCATCTAATAATACCAAATACTTCATAATTTAAAAAACTTTTCCAACTAACGAAGACAGTTTATATTGTAATTTGATACTGCTAAGCGTAATCTAATAGCTCGTGTAAATAAACAATTGTATTCTTATATAATTTTTCAAATTATTCATGATTTCGGCATCGGATAAAAAAATGTTTATATATTTATATTCTTGATAATATTCTGCATTTACTAATATCAAATACTTCATATATAAATACTTCATCATTTCTAATCACTAACGAAGACAATTTATATTGCAATTTGATACCGCCAAGCGTAATCTGATAGCTTGTGTAAATAAGCAATCGTATTCTACCCCCTCGTAGATGAAATACAGTATTCTACTATACAAATGTTTATTAGTCATTTTTCTTTCTATTTTCTTAAAATAATGTGTGCTAAATACTTTTTATTTTATAAGAAGTATTAGTATTTATAAGAATGTCGATTTTGTTGAAAAGATAAATATTTTTTATTTTATAAGAAGTATTAGTATGTATAAGAATGTCGACTTTGCTAAAAATTTATTTATTTTTAATAAATATTGCTATAATTTGTATACATAGCAATCATCCTGTCATTTGTATGCTAGATTTAGCACTGATTTTTGATACGTTATCATTTTTATACGTTTTTTACTCAAGATTTGTCTCACTGCCTTTTAAAAATGATGGATGGTTAATATTTCTCTGTATTTAGTCATTCTAAGTCATTAATTTTTCAAAAAATAATTAAAATGTAATAATAATATTATTTTCAAATAAAGGGGATAGATTGTCATGGCTCTCCCCTTAGTTAACATAATGTAACTAGCCCATAGCATAAGGTCATGCAGTTGACCTTGGATGGATACTGTTTGACAATAATAAATGCAACTGGTCTACTAGTTACTTGTTTCAACTAGGGATTACACAAGAATTACTTTTGTAGTTGACCTTGGATGGACGCTGTTTGACAGTAATTATTCACCCCTCGTCAACAAATCTTTTGTTTCGACTGCAGATAACACAAAAATTACTGTATTGTTTAAATTTTTGTGTTATATTCAAAATATAGATAACACAAAAATAATTGTATTGTTTAAATTTTTGGGTTATATTTACAACACAAAAATAATTGTATTGTTTAAATTTTTGGGTTATATTTAAAATTTACACCAAAAATAATTGTATTGTTTAAATTTTTGGGTTATATTTAAAATATAAAAAAATTACTTTATTATTTAAATTTTTGTGTTATATTTAAAATATAACATAAACAAATAATCAGTGATTTCGAAATCTGTTGGATATTTCCCACCATAATCTAGAATGCCGTCTTCCACGTCGATCGTCAAGCATGGTATTGGTTGCTCTGTTTCTCTAATAAATGGAAATATATATTTATTTTTAAATAAAACTAATTTATTGAATTTTATGTGTTGAAAAACAGCAAAATCGTATTTGGAAAAGGCCAAACTTTCCCGAATTATAATTTATTGGATCAAGATATCTATAAAAAAGAAGTAAGGATAAACTAAGAAGGAAATGCAGAATATGATAGAGCAAGTCAGACAAATTCGACCAAACTGTTCTTGAATTTTTAGCGGTCCAAAGATCACAAATGTATCAATGATTTGGATTAAATTGGAATTAAAGGGTTAATTAAAAATTTATTAAAATATCTACTTAAAATCAAATTTTTGGTTAATACAACAGAAATATGAAGAATATGTTAAAATTTGAGATTTAACCATTTTTTCTTGATTTAAACAAAAATAATGAAGTTTAAACTTTATATACTAAACAAACCTTAAGTGAATTTTAATCCAAATAATCCTAATTAATCTGCCATATTTTAATCCCTTGATTCTTTAATGGAATTTTAATGATTTGAATTAATTTAAACTAATTTTTAGCACCATCTGGTAATTAGAATATTTATTATTTTATTAAATCAATGAGTGGCACCATCTATTAATTAATAATTAAACTAGAATTTTAACTCATTGGCCTCAGTGGTCTAGTGGTATGACATTGGGACGTTAGCCCAAAGGTCCCCAGTTCGATCCCCAGCCGAGGCGGATTTTTTCTTCAGATAATTAGTTAAAATTCTAGTTAATAATTAAACTAGAATTTTAATAATTATCTGAAGAAAAAATCCGCCTCGGCTGGAAAAGTTATAGCAAAATATTGAATATTAAATATTAAATTTCATTTTTCTTGGAGTGTAAAAGGGCGTGTCTCTATTAAAAGAAGTAGCAGTAAAGGTTAAGGCCCTTTTTAAGAAATTATATACACATTGCATATGTGAGGAGGATAGATAGGCAATTATATATTTTGCTGGAAGAGAAGAGGAATGATTATAGTTATAACTGGTTTACATAGTAAGATTTTAAGAGAAATGCATGATAAGCAGCACATCTGCTATCAGATGTCACTTTCAGAATCCCATAGACAATTAGACAATTGTTTTGTGACATTAACCTAGGACTCATCAGCTAAAAATATTATCAGATAAGTCCCGAAAAAAGTTATGTATAAAAAAGAGTGTACAATTTTCGATAACTTAAGAATTATAAAGACATAAGCTTTTATAAACCAAACTTTAAGGGAAATATCAAAATAGAATCTAAACTGACAAATTAATCCCTTGATACTTTTTTAATGGAAATTTTAATAATTTTCATTAAATTTAAAGCAATTATAAAATTAATTTAATAATTTAAGTAATTATTAAATATATTATGTACTTGAAAATATCTATCATACAAAAGAAACAGTCATCAAAATGACTGTTTGGTTCCCTTCAAATCAAGGAATGGCAAATGGCATTGATTTCCTTGCACATCACAAAGCCAACCTTCTAAAGATGAGTTGCACTACCACAGCTAAAATGGGTGCTGAAACCTTGTCTTATCCATAGATATTCTGAAGTAAGCTTGATATGCAATGAAAAATTTAGTCTGATAATTTTGTGCTTGACTTGTTAGGACAGATATAGTATCCATAAGAATAACAGAAAGACTTAGAAAAGCTTATAACCTCTTGTTGTGGCCAAAATTACCTTATAATAAAAGGCAAATGACAGTGCATTAATAAAAAAACAAAAATTTAAGATAATTAAAAAATTTTTGATGATACAAAAGCTAAGCCCATTGTTAGAATCAGCATGTCTGAATTGCATAAGAAACATTAAAAACTCAAACAATTTTTATGTTATACAGTTGTGATGCAATTTTTTGAGCACTACAGTAATATAAAATTTAGAATTATATTACTTAGTATATCATTTAATATTCATAAATCAATTAGTATTTACATAATAAACCTAAATAATTCTCGAATTTATTCAGTGTTATGAAATTTTGAAGTTCTTAAAATTTATTCTAACTTGTATGACAATTTTTTTTAACATAAAATATTCAATCAATTCAAATTAAGAGTAAAATTATACTTACCCTTAATGTACCTCGTAGTTGATCATCAGTAACAATAACATTTCCTTGATTATTTTTGAAAGTTATCTGTGAAGAAAATTTTTATTTTTAATAATAATAATTTCTAGAAGTATTATTTAAATAATTAAATAAATTATTAACCATAGTGAAACCTCAATTATCTCCTTTTATTTTAACTGACCATTTGGTGTCTTGATCATTATATTTCAGATTATTATATATATATATAAAAATACAGATATGATGGAAATCCATTTGATTGACATCATTCATTTTGATTCAGTACCATTTTGTTTTTGGTAATTTTACTGTCCAAAATCTGTATACAATCTCATCAAAACTGAGAAAATTTTGATGAGATTATATACAAAGAGTACACAATACTTATAACAGGGGTGGTCAACCTGTGGTGCTTGTGCCAAAAGTGATGCATTGCATGATTAGAAGTGGCACACTGAACCCCAGAGAAAAACTTTCTTATATAATTTATCTATACATATTATAAATTTTAAATACCTGCAAGCATGTGTTCACTTATAACACAAGAACGACTGAATGGATTTTTATGAAACAACTTTTGTTTGTTAGGAGATTTATGCGGGAAGGTTTAAAGACAGGTATTGATTATTAGAAATTGATTCAAAGTGCTTTACCAAAATAAAATTTAACCTTGCTTAAGTGCTGTAAAGTTTTATTATAATATAAATCATATTATCAAATAAGTCTTGTGTATTGTTTGATGATCTTAAATATCATTTTACTGGTATGATATCATTCCATGTGACATTTTCTCATTTTTAATTAGGAAACAATATGGTACCATAATGTTGTATAATTGCAATTATTGTAATCACCTAGCCCCAGAGTTTTAAGTTAGAATTTTTGTTAAGAAATTATTTTTTTTGACTTAATGTAAAATTTGACTTAATTAAAGTTGCTAAAAACATAATTCTTATGTAAGTCAGAGAGTGGCCATAGTTTATATCTGGTTTAATTTTTTTATAAGAAATTTTCTTATCTTAAATACAATATTGATATTGATAAATATATAACTATGATACTTTTGTATATAGGTGGTGAAACTTGCTCGAGAATTGATCTACTTTGGCTTTTATAGCTTTAGTGATCTCTTACGACTTACTAAAACTTTATTAAGTATACTAGATTGTGTGCCTGAATCAAGCTTTTTAAATGGAAAAATGTCAGCAGCAGAAATAGATGGTATGTTAACTAATGATTATTAATTTTTAAAATTTTAAAAAATAATGACTGTTGTGTATATTCTTACAAAAATTATGTTATATGAATTTATTTAACATAAGGCATTATTATTTTTATTTGTAATATAAATCAGATGACTCTCATTTATTTATTTTTTAAATTGCAGTTTTAATAATCTATATACTGATTTAATGCTGCTAATTCCAAATTATATTGATAAATGAAATGTTAAATTTTAGTATTATAATCTTAAACAAAAAATTATTAAAAATATTACCATAATATGTATAAAAATATAATTTTAGATTCTAACTTAAGTATTAGCAGCCATTAAATAAGAATGCTAAACTAAAGCCAAGCAACTATAATAAAATCAATTTATAATAATGAGATAAGGAAAAAATTGAATGGGACTATTTTTAATATATTCAGAATAGGTATACTTAATGAAAAAAACTTAAAAAATACAAGAATAATTTAAAATAAATAAATTTAATAAAATATTTTTTTGTGATTTGTCTTTGATAATTATCACAAAGATAAATTTTTTAAGAAAAATTTGATTATTTTGATATATAGGTTATTTCAAATTAGTTAAAAGAAAACGAAAAAAATTTTTAATAATATCTGAACAGAAAATTATAAATACAAAACATAAATTTCTAATAATGCCTATATATATGTAACATTAACAATGCATTTGCAATGTAATGAACAATGAATTAACATTATTTTGAACAATGCATTTTCAAGTTATGTTTTTCTGATCTGAAATTATTTTTATAGTAGTTTGATAGTAATGTTTTTAAACAATAAGGAAAAATTAATAATCATATTTGTAATAATAAACATTTTTTATTTTCACTGTATTTGTGTATGTGTAAAATAGATAATTTAAAAAAATTGTATATGTGCACAAAGTAGCACTACTGCTTAACTAATGAAAATTTAGAATCAATTTTGTGTTTGGCTATTATGAATAACCTAACATATAAAAAAATTGCTAAATCAATGCAATGCTATGCATCCAATTAAAAATTCTTTGTTTATTTTTGATTATGTTTCTTTATAATATGTAATTAATAACATGATACGAAAAATAACTTTCATGGTTTTTTTGGTGGCCCTCATATAAGTCATAGTGAATCTGTGTGGCCCTTGGTCTTAATAAGTCTATTCATCCTTATTTTATAGTAACAAGATTCTTTATGCAAATTAAAAATAATACTTAAGAAACTTATAATTTTATATCAGAAAAGAATAATTTTTATTATGAAATTGGATTTAATAATAAACCGTTTCTAAATTAGAAAAATCAGAATGATGTAAAATTTTTTCATCACAATTGCAGCACAGTAGCTTAATAAAAATCTGATTTGAAATTATAAATATATCATGCATAATTTCATCCCACTTCTTACTTAAATGTAAATAATTCAGCTCAATTTCATAAGTGGAAAAATATACTTTAATAAACTTGAAGATCTTTCAGCTTTACTAAGCCATCTTCAGCAAATCATACATAATGTATAAGAATTTGAAAGCAAAAACTTAGTAAGAATACAATTTAAAATTAAAAATTAATATTATAATATTGTATAAAAAATATTTACATATTAAAAATATGATATAAAGTAGAATAAAACAAAATAATAAAAATAATAAAAATTATTTAGTTATTATATTATTGCATTTTAAACCAGCCACTGTGGCGGTACTACAGAAGGCTGATTGCTGTTTATCACGTGGTATTGCTTTTTATAATCTTGTGTAATTAATGACTGCTATTTTTTATATCATCCGAATTATTTAGCTGTTTAATAATTTTTGATGGTCCGAATGGATGGTGATGTTATACTCATAAAATGAACTAGCCAGAGCAGTGTCGAAGGTCGCGGCCTCTATCAACCATTTATGTTCTTTAAACCTAGTTTTCAGACATCATTTCGGGCTGCCTATGTAAACCTCATCTCTTTTTAAATCATTATTAAATATAGGTATAACATACACCCCGAGCAATCTAAAGGTGTGGTATAGATGGTTTAACATTTTTTACTTTATGGTATATGGTATCAAATCTATTAAAAGGAAGTATTACATTTCTATTGTAAAGCGCTTTCTTAATAGTCTCCATAGGTTTATGGTATTTAATGGAGTTGGTGTAAGAAGTAATATTCTGGGTGGATAACTACTGTATATAGGAAAACCACATATGCACCACCCTTCTCTTATAAGATAGCTGCCTTTCGTTTCCTATTAAATAGAGTAGAAACACATTGTAATACTACAGAAGCTAAGTTGAAAGAATTAGCTATAATAAAGAACAAGCTCCCTTGCATGGTTATAACTCTGCTTTTATTAATAATATTAACAAGTCCTTACTTGTAAGCAGACAAAACATCTGTAACCATGCTTATCCACCCCAGAATATTACTTCTTACACCAACTCCATTAAATACCATAAACGTATGGAGACTATTAAGAAAGCACTTTACAATAGAAATGTAATACTTCCTTTTAATAGATTTGATACGGTATACCATAATGTAAAAAAATGTTAAACCATCTATACCACCTTTAGACTGCTCTGGGGTGTATGTTATACCTATATTTAATAATGATTTAAAAAGAGATGAGGTTTACATAGGCAGCATGAAACAATGTCTGAAAACTAGGCTTAAAGAACATAAATGGTCAATAGAGGCCGCAACCTTCGACAATGCTCTGGCCAGTTCATTTTATGAGTATAACTGTGAGGAAGTTAACTCTGACCTATCCTATTTTATTTGATTATGCACTTTATTATTTATCGTTTATTTTCATTATTAGCTAACATATTATAATTTAGTTTATGAATCCTGATTAATCTGCCTTAATTAATCCCTTGATTTATAACGGATTTTTAATGATTTTGAAATAATTTAAACTAATTTTAGCGCCATCTCGCAATTAGAATTATTATTATTTTATTAAATCAATGAGTGGCGCTATCTATTAAATAATAATTAAATTAGAATTTTTAACTAAATTATCTGAAGAAAAAATCCGCCTCGGCCCGTGATCGAACCGGGGAGAAAAAATCTGCCTCGGCCCGGGATCGAACCGGGGACCTTTGGGCTAAACAACTAAATTATCTGAAGAAAAAATCCACCTCGGCCCGGGATCGAACTGGGGACCTTTGGGCTAACGTCCCAACATCATCGTCAAACCGCTAGACCACCGAGGCCAACGAGCGGATTAATTCTTCAGACAGTAATATTAATTTAGAGGTAATTCATTTGATTAACCGTATCGGACTCTGCCGATAAATCTACTCCTGGCTGGGCTGAATCTAGCCACGGGCCCTCTAATGGCACTAGCCAGGCAATACACAGACCGGCATCGTCTTTAAAGCTTAAACTTTTCACCCCAGCCAGGAGTAGATTTATCAGCAGAGTCCAATACGGTTAATCAAATGAATTACCTCTAAATTAATATAACTGTCTGAAGAATTAATCCACTCGTTAGCCTCAGTGATCTAGCTGTTATGACGTTGGGACGTTAGCCCAAAGGTCCCTGGTTCGATCCCAGACCGAGGCGGATTTTTTTTCTTCAGATAATTTAGTTAAAAATTCTAATTTAATTATTATTTAATAGATAGCGCCACTCATTGATTTAATAAAATAATAATAATTCTAATTGCGAGATGGCGCTAAAATTAGTTTAAATTATTTCAAAATCATTAAAAATCCGTTATAAATCAAGGGATTAATTAAGGCAGATTAATCAGGATTATTTGGATTAAAGTTCCCTTGAGGTTGGTTTAGTATTTAAAGTTTAAGTTTTAGTTTATGAGTTGACTTACTTCCACCTTCTCCGTCATAGTTAGTAATCACGTGTTACGGAATCGGAAACTCATTGTTAACATATAAAGTCGATCTTAATGACAAACAAGTTGGCCACCCCTGCAATAAAGGACTGAAAATATTTTTAATGAAAAAAATTGAACCAAATAAACAGATTTTAGGGTGTCCAGTGATATATTGGAGTCGTTTATTAATTTTTCAAGAGTGATTATTTATTCCATAGTACTCTATTTTAATTATCAATATTACACAGTTATAAAGAAACATACTGTATTGTTAAAATATTAGTTCAAAGTTTGCTTTGAACTAATATTTTAACGGTTATCCTAACTTTAGTAATCTTATAAAATTTTATAAGATTGCTAAAGTTAGAATTAATCTGTTTATTTTAAAAGTTTTCAATATTATTTTGAAATATTTTAATCCAAAATTAAATCAATTTTAGAGTGCGATAAATATTTAATGATAAATGTAATTGTCGCTATTTTGTTTTATTACAATAAAATAAATTAAAATAATATTAAATTACTGTATACTCTTTGTGTTAATATTTTGTTTTATTACAATAAAATAAATTAAAATAATATTAAATTACTGTATACTCTTTGCGTTAGTGCTACTTCAAATTCTTTTCGTACAGTATTTCTTGTAATTAGTTTGTTAAAATTACTAGTTATTTTGATGGAGAATTTAAAATAGGATAAAGTGTTGAGAAATCAATCCAAATTCTAGCAAATATATTGTAGTATAATAGCATTTATGGGAGAAGATAAACGAAACGAAAATCCAAAATTACCGTTTGTTAAATCATTAAATTGTGCTGCAAAGTTTGTGGAACTTAAATTTGTGTCATAAAAAGAATTAAAAAGCAATATCTGATAAGTGACCTTAGCATACCCGGAAAAACGATCTAAAAAAGTTCCAAAGCAGTATTTACATGATTTTGATAATTATTTCATTCATAGTGATTGATATCCATAATTGTTACATAAAGAAACAAAACTACATTATCAAGTTTACTAAAGAAGCTTATAAAGATTTCGATGGAGAAAGGATCACATTACTCAAAATTTTACTAGATTTCAGTTTTGACCGGAAAAATGAAATGACAAAGAAAATTTTTGAAGCAACTAAATCCAATTTTTAAAAACGAAAGGAATTTTTAAAGAAAATAAAAAGAAATGACACATTTTTATCAAAATGAAATCTGGATTCATAAAAATTACATTTGTCTTAAATATTAGCAAGATATTAAAGTAATAAGGCATCTAACTAAACAAATACAGATTTGATATAAAACATCTTTCTAACCAGTATGAGAAATAAAGTATCATTGTTAAAAGAAATCAGTTCTTTCGACTGGTATTTTATTTCTTATGCTAGTTCAAAAGATGACATTGTACCAATGCTGCACTATATTTTATTTTTTAAAAATCAACAGAAGATTACCATTATGAAATATAGTAACAATTTTGCAGAAATAACTGACACCAAAGATGAAAAATGTCCTTACCATTTCATGCTCTTAAAACTTCCACAAAGATTTCGAGAAAAGCAGAAATTAAAAAATGAATAATTACAATATAATATTCCTTTTGAAAATAACATGAACTATTGGAGATTATTCTTAAATCAAATATTATATATCAAAGAAATAAATTATTTTTTCCCCAGGATTTCTGAATACATCTACCAGAGATTTTTTTTTTAACTTTTACGGTATAAATTGAAGTTCTACAAGTTTTTGCAGCACGATTTAATGATTTAGCAAATGATAATTTTGGATTTTCATTTCGTTTTTCTTCTCCCGTGAATATTATTATTTTTGCTACAATTTGTATGGATTGATTTAGCTCAAAATTTTTTACTCTGTTTCAAGTTCTCCATCATAATAATTGCTACTATTAATAGATATAATTACAAGAAATATCATACGAAAAGAATTTAAAACAGCATTATCACGAATAGTATAATTCAATAATTTCCAAACTTTCTGTGTCTGTCCCCTCTTTTTCATAAAACTTGATACTCCCCTCATTTTAATAATAGTCTAATTTTATAAATACTTTCTACTTACAGTTTAATACTACAATACAATACACCATATTTTGTATAAAGTTCTTATATATAAAAAACTTATATTTATTATAGTGTAATAATTTTTAATACAATTAAACAATCTTACAAAAGAAAAAAAAAAAGAAAAATAGAGCATATGTTTAATGCAATGGATAGGCTTGTTTTTCAGCACAAATTCTCTCAAATCGAAATGTCATTGAAGATATTACAATTCTTTTTCAATCACTAAATGAGATCGATATTTTGTCTTTAAAACAGTTACAGTAGAAAGTTTCTGGGTACATGAATATATATATATTTATAATCTTTTTGCTAATTCATTTTTTTAACATCAATTTGAATTTATTTCTGGTTTGTTTGCCTCAAAAATAATGTTTTTCTTAATTCTTGCAAGCCTCCCTTGGAATAGACTCGCGCCTCCTAGTGGGGCACATCCCATAGTTTGGAAAGCACAGTTATAACTTAATATTAGGCCTAATTAATTTACAAACTAAAACAAAATAGCGATAGTTACATTTAGCATTAAATACTAGTGCTATCTATAATTAATTTAATTTGAATTAAAATATTTTAAAATAATATTGAAAACTTATTCAAATAAAGATTTTGCTCCAAATTTTATTAATTTTATAAAATATTAGTAAACGTCTTAATAAATTCGATATCAAACAAACTACTAGTAATTTTAACAGTTATAATATTGATAATTACTCTTGAAAATTTAGTAAATGGCCAACAATCATACCACTGGACACTCCTAAAATCTGTTTATCCAAGGTCAAGTTAGGCTGGAAGGACTATAGCAACTAAAATATAATCATATAAGATAAAATCAGTTAAATATTATTAATATTTAAATTTTGAAAATATTTTAGAGATATTTCCAGTTAATAGTATTATGAGAGTCATTGTTGTTTTTTTTTTTAGATATTTTTGAATAGCTCATGCCATTTAAGATATTTTTCAGTCAGCTCATCATAGTAACACAAATACTAAAAGAGTTAGCTTCTTTAAAAACATATTGAGCTAATTAAGAAAATATCGATTGAAGAATGAACTTATTAAATATAGACAATTCGTGGAGAAAATGCACAATTTTGATACCAGACAGAGATAAATAAACATATGCAGATTTAAAAAAAATTATTTATTTAATTAAATCTATTATAAATAATTGTTTCTAAATAGGATATATTAATGAAAATTAATTTCATTTGGACCTATAACTATAGCTTATTCTTGCTAATAAGAGATAACAATAGGAATTTGGTTACAGGAAAATCAGGAAATGATATTTCCTAAGGCAAGACCGGACACAATGTTACACTAAACATCTGCTTAAACTTGTTTATGAGTTTTAAATTTGCCTAAAATAGTTACCTTATCTGTACTGTTTGGGATAAACTAAGGCATACTTTTTATATGAATTGTATAAATTTTTAATTAAATTGATATTGGTTGTAGATTTTAAATTTTGTTCATACTATAACAACTTTTATTTGATTAAGGTAATATTTTAACACAACTTTAGATACTAGGATAACCATCTCTTGATTACCTATATAACTTAAGCTAATCCGTGACAAATCAAGCAGAAAATCAATAATTGACAATTAAAACTTTTTGAAAAAGTGATATTCTTCCAATTCTGTCTTATTATAATATAATAACGACTTTCCCACAAAATGACCTTCCTCTATCGATGACGTCACCAATGATTCATCTTCGGCAATATCATGTCAATGGCCAGCATTAAAACCGGCGGATATCACGCACGTGATTATTTCTTTATTCCTATTGGTGAAACTAGAATTAATCCCTCCTACTATGTTTCCCGCTCAATCTAACAAAGAGAATGTTTACAAAATAGTTCGCCATATTAGTTAATAAAAAAGCTAATAAATTAACATATAAACCTAAAATATAAAATATTTCGGAAATACAGTTGTTTTTTTTCCGCTATTCTTTGTAATTCTGTGGATTTATTTTAATTTTTGATTGAAAATGTATTACGTAGTTCGGAAGGATACATTGTGTAAGTGGATGTGATGAGTGTAGAGTGAATGTCGGCCATTTACCTAGCTGGCATCAGTCAGCCTACAGTTTGTTTTACTATGCACATGTCGGTGCCTTTTGAGCTTGTTTTAATTAATTCTGTTAAGCAGCAAGTGAAACACGGTCCATCCCTCGATCCAGGAACGTGAAAAAGATCTATTTTTTCTTCTTTCTATTGTCCCAAGTATTCAGGTATGTAGATGTTAGAAGCATTACGCCATAGACACGTGACTACTTTTATACCATATTTAACTTAAAAATTAACTTTATTCTACTAAATTATACAAAAGTATATTATTAGTAATTACGGTAGAACTTAAAATTTTATAATTTTAGACTCGAATTAGCGCTATAGTCGAATAATATGCAGTTACCCCATGTTGTGCAATATGGTTAGAATTTGCAAAGTTTATATGGCTAAATCCAAAGAATTGATTTAAGTTAAATTAATTAAACATATAATGATGTTTATAAAACGTCATATTTAATAAATTGAAAATTTAGAAATGATTAATTAATTTTAAATATATTAATCCTTTTCTTACGAAAGAACGCCATCTATTGATAGAAATTGGCATAAATTTCCTAAAATTTTTTTTATATGAAACTTTTTCAGGATTTTTCCCATTTATAATTCAGAAGAATTAGATCTTCCATCAACAAGTTCTTCAGATTCGTGTGCCAGTGCCTGTGCCACCATGGCACCTTGTCCAAAGACCAGTGGAAATGTCTCTACTACCTTTTCGGACATTGAATCAGATGAAGATCCGCGAAAAAATGAATTAGGTACGTCAAAAGATTGGCTATCAGAAGTGTATTCAGGTGATTACTCAATACCTTTTGCGTATGATGAGATGAATGAGTTTTACTTACCAAATTCCGAGAGTATGTCGATGGATAATCAGTTTAATGAAAACGAAAATAATTTAAAAACTGATGTAGTTTTAAAATTGAATAACGATTCTCAGCAAGAGATTACTTTTGAAACCAATGAAGAAAAACCGAGTTACTTATTAGACCATTGTTATTCATTTTATTTGAAGAATCTTACGAATGACAATGTTCCGCATTGCAATGCTGCTATTAACGTTTCCTCCGAATCAGATTCTACTACAATTGGATATGAAACAAGTAGCAATGGAAGTCTCGGTAAGTAAATGATTTTAGCTTTCACTTTGATAAATTTTAAGAGATTTTTTTTTTTTTGCGAAATTTTACCAAAAACTACAACTTTACCGTGGTAACGTTGTAGCTTAAATAAACTCTGGCAATACTCCACTTCCTAAATGCTGTCGGCTGACGTCATCACTGATGTATTGCACGATAAGGAAGAGCATGAATTTAACGATTTTGATTAAAGTTTAGTTTCAAAATTTTCTACATGTGAACTGTGCTTCGTTTTAATAAAATTATGAAATTGATATATTATATATTATAATTAATATACAATTATTAGATCGCTTAATTTTTTAATATTTAATAGTAGAACGAGAATGGAATAGTTTAGCATTCCAGGAATTTGCGTTATGAATGAACTGTAAGACCATGACCTTTGAACTACAGAGCGTTTACTTGCACAGACTATTAACAGTATAGTTTTCATATGTTTTGAATTTAATTTCATAGAACTCGTGCAATTTTTAGAACAGAAAACGAGTTTATGTTCTCAGCAATTATTTCCGTTACTTTTCACCAACTTCGCCCACTCCATTATTAAAAGCCCTACTTTAAACTGGGTCGGAAGAGGAAAAATATTACTTTAAAATTCTAAAAAAATCGATGTTTCGCGGGCTTTGAATTAAAATTGTATTTTATCTCGAAATCTTATCTTTAAAAAACTACATTACTATTATTTATTTATTTGGCAAGAAGACAGAATTCCGGAAACTAAAGTAGAACTCATTCTTGGCAAGCCACGTGACGTGGATCCTCGTTAGAATATTTTCGTCTTGGATAAAGTCTGGCAATGAACTTGGATTTGAAAATTGAATCATTTCCGGGTTCGCACACCACTTAAAAATAAGGGTATTCACCTGTATAGTATTATATATTGTATTTTGTATCAAATGTTTTGTTTAATTTGAAATTTAACGCAACAGTTTAAATTATCACTTTTCATTAAAGCTCTATTTTGTATGGATTTAGATTGATATTTCATTTTCATATAGCTATATTTCATGTAAATAAATTTATTTGAAATGTTATTTGCAAAATTAATCAATTAATATAGCTGATAAGGTTAATTATAAATATTTTATTTTTAAGTTTAGTATTTTTTTTAATTAGTATCTAGTTTTTATATTCATATTGTAGTGCATATTAGCGAGTAAAATGATCAAAAAATATAAATCGGTTCTGTTAATGATTAGTATTTGTTATTATTGATGATAATCCAGAAAATAAAATTCCAGAGTCCATATTCCAAATAATTAGCAGGGGTGGCCAAACTGCGGCTCTTTGGTATCTTCAGTGTGACTCCATACAATGAAAGTCAAATAGTAAATATGAAGAAAATACTTATTTAAGTTAAACAAATTACAAATATATTATTTTTTTATCTATTGTAAAAAATAGTATGCATCTATATGAAATAAATGTAACAGAAATAAACAATTTTTGAAATCATTATTAAGATTACCCAAAAAACAAATGCTATTCTCATTGATCCAGAAAGAAAATGCGGCTCTCGAGTATTTAAGATTCTCCTATGTTGCTCATAGTGATATGAAATTTGGCCATCCCTGTTATATAGTTTTTAACTTAAGTTTAAACTTTATTCAGTGTTTTATATAACAATTGATTAATTAATCTTTGCATAATGCCAAATTTAATAATAATCTATAAAATGTAAGAAATATACAACAATTTCTTATTGAACAAAATATATATTGTGTTAATTATCTATTATAGAATTATATGTACTATAATAAATTTAATAAAAGGAAAAAAAAAAACTATTAGGATTTGCTAATAGGAGATGCCATTACACTGATATAATTCTGTGATATAATCTTGAATTTTTCCTTTACAAATTATATAAAATTCAAAATTAATATCTAATAGTAATTAAATTGTATAGATATCTAAATTTTCAAATTTTAATATTAAAATAAAATAGAATTTATTGAAATGAAGAAAATAATGCAGATTTATTTGTGCTTTAAAAATACAAATGTTTATGATGATTATTGTTGTAGTAATGAAACAATATAAATATTGTTAATTAAATTTTGGAAGTTCTATTTTATTAAAAAATTAATTATAATTTTGGAAATAATTGAAATATTTTTTAATCTTGTTTAAAACATAATATCTAAATATAAATATCTTATATATGGTAACAATTACAGGTGAGGAAATTGATGATGATGTAGAAGAAAATACAGTTTTGCCTGTAAATATAGAAATGCAAAATTATCGAGGTCGTGGTCGACGGAGAGTGAGAAATAACATCAAACAAATTATAGAGAAAGTACAAAATGAAACACATTCAAAAAGAAACAAGAAGAAAGGTAAAGTGGAGAAAGATGAGGCGACTAGATTTCGTCATAATAAAATGGAAAGAGAAAGACGTGATGACATAAGAAATGGTTTCCTGAATCTAGCATCTGTCATGAACATATCCACAAAATATTCTAATGTTTCTTTATTAGATAAAGCATTCACAATGATAACAGATCTGGAAGAGGAAGATAGAGAACTTGTTATAATAGAAAAAGAATTAACAAGACAGAACGAAATTCTTGAACAAAACCTCCAAAGTTACAAAAACATATTAAATGGACATTAAATAGTTTTATTTCAATATAAAGGTTTACATTCCTATGAAATATTTTCATCAAGAAAATTAACTGTCAGTTTAATCTTTGTTCAGTATTTTATAAATTGTAATATCCTCATAATTATCTGTAAAAATTGTTATTTTTAATATTATATGAATTAAAAAACAAGCATTGTAAATAATAAGAATTCTAAACAATAATTTATTACTAATAGTTATTATTATAAAGATATAAAGATGGATTTGAATGAGGAGGATCATAAAGGCCAAAAGTAACTTATTAGTTAATAAGTTACATTAATATAAATTAATGTAATATCTTATTTAGAATTCTGAAAAAATTTGGACTTTTGAAACTCAATAAATTCTGAATTATTTTGTAAATAAATTAAAAATAATAATTTTATTATAGCAAGAAAAACTATTTAGATGTACTTACAACAGTGCATCTATCAAATATTGTCTAAATCTTCCAAAATTAATTAGAAAACAAATATTCAATATGCAAGTTTATATTTTATTATATAAGCTTATTATGAAAAGTAAAATATATAAACTTTTATTTCATATCCTTTATTTTTATATTTGCAGTTTTTCTTATAAAATAAATTTTGAAATATAAATTATATTTTGATATTTTAATCAATAATTAAATTTAAAATTTACATAACCATAGTCCAGTAAAATCACTGATTTTGAATATTTTCAAAATGTTAACTAAAAGCTGGAATACAATAATGCTTAGATTAAAAATATCAAAAGCATAAAAATATTAAAAATAAACTTTGAAGAATTTATAGATGTCTACAAAAGAAAATAATTTCTCTTCATTCTTATTCTATAAGCTATATTCTTTATTGTTTCATTCTATAAGCAATAAAGGAATAATATACAAAATAAGTAATATATATTTTCTAAATGTATAGAAGTTTTTGTAATTTTATGAAAAAAATTACATTTTTAAAATATTGAAGAATTCAAATTAAAATTAATACTTGAACAGTTTTTTTAATTCAATAAATTTTTGTTTAAACATCTTAATTTATTTTTATTTAAACTAAAATTAGTGCTATACTATTTTTTAAATTTAAGATTATAGTACAGATATTAAGATTTAATGTTTGAAAGAAATTAGATAATCAAAACAATATTGCTTTAATCTTTCTGTATAATTTTTTAAATAGTAAAATATTTATAAAGCAATTAATTACAAGTATAGTATATGAAAAAGTACATTTTCATAAATGTATTTAATTAGGCTTACTTTTCTCATATTTAAAAATTAAAAACTTGTATAATACTAAAATTAAATAGTAAAATATAGATTTTTAATAATATCTACATGCAAATTGAAAAGTTTGCATGATATTTAATCAATTGATATTGGCTACTTATATAAATTTTGAATTTTAAATGCAAAATTAATGAAAGAGCAAAAAATATTGTCCTTTAAAGATAAATCTTAATTATATACATTATTAATGCAAAAATTAATTTCTTTATATCATTTTAAAATCTTGGTATTTTAATATTTTACTCTTATATCTTTTTCGAAATACAGTAAAAATAAAAAGTTTACAAATACAATAAAAAGTTTCTGCTCTGTACCTCAAAAAAAAAAAAACTTGTAAAATTTTTTCATGTAAGTTCAGATTTACTGAGGTTGAATATACATAAGTCGGGGAATAAATTATATATTAGTCAAACAAACACAAATATTAATCTTTAAACCAGTTAACAGTCAATAACTTATTGTCAGAAATTTTTAATGCATTTTGTGTCTTTCTCAGGTACCAATTGTGTTGAAAATGTTTGATGATAAATCCTTTAGCATTTATCATCAAACAAATACTTTATAGGTTAATTTTTGAAATTACATAAATTTAAACCTTCATAACAAAAATGTCCAATGCTATTTTTAAATAATAGAATGAGTTCTTGAATTTCAAATATTAATATAAATTAGTAATTAAAAAATAACAATTTATATCATTTAAGTTCAATATTTCATTAATTTATAACTCAACATAAATTATCCATTAATTGTTGGTTCATACTGGACTATCATCTGCTTAATGAATTACAGGTTTTCAATAAAATAGATTTGTAAATGAATAATCTCATCAAATACTTTATACCAAATGTGATAGTTTAAAAATCTGAATTACCTGTTCAATATGTACTATATTATATTTTGTTTATTTAGTGAAATCATACATTTATGTTCTCCACCATTATCTTAGTAAATTTTGATGATACAAAACAGCAAGTTTATATCTAATGTTAAATAGCACTATATTGTTTTAATAAATATTTTAAAAAACATTAATAATAAGTTAAACCAGTTTTATAATGTGATTACAGCTAGTTTATAAAACACCACCACTATATACCATTTCAAATATTTCTAGTAACTTATATTACTCTGCTTATAAATTTAATTGAATAAATTATTTTTAAACATTTTTATAATTGTAAATTTAAAGAAATAGCTGAGTTCCTGGAATAATAATGAATAAATAATGAATACAAAATTATTCTATACATCTACAGTATGACTTCTAAATTCAAAGATCAGAAAACCGAACATTTAAAAATTGACTTCAGAAGTCGCATTAACTAGTGACCAGATTTTCTGAACTTCATCTCGGAGCGTTCTAGATATTGAAAAATCAAAAAAATTTTTTTTTAGAAAAAAGGAAATAATTTTTGAAAAAAAAAATAAGTTATTAAAAAATTTGCAAAAAAAAAAGCAGGAAAAGATAAACAATATTTACTATTATTTTTATTACTTCAGGTTGATTCATCCACATTGGTTATATTCATTATGTAATTCTTTGAATTTGTTTCAAGAGATCTTTTCTCGTTAAAATAGAGTAACTATATTTTATTAATAGTAAAAATTGGGAAAGAAAATTTTTCAGAAGTTAATTTTTTAAAATTAAGTCTAGTTAATCTTTTTTTTTTAATATGAACTATGTACTTATAAGTAAAAAACGGGATAAGCCGGGACAAAGACTCAAAAACTAGGACTGTCCCGGATAATCCGGATCGTCTGGTCATTTTACATCAGGAGGATGCACAGACCGCGGGCCGCATGCGGCCCTCCGTTGATTTGTTGGCGACCCCCTCACCATGTGTTGTTTTAACAAGTCAATGCAATTGACGAAATAGAATTTGTAGTTTTGAATAATGCATTTTCAAATAATATTTTTCTGATATGAAACTATTTTTACAGTAGTTCGATGATAACGTTTTTAAACAAGGAAAAAATAATAATCCTATTTGTAATAAACATTTTTTTTTTAATTTTTACTATATTTGTGTGTGTGTGTGAAACAGATAATTTAAAAAAATTGTACATGCCCACAAGATAGCGCTGCCGCTTAACTAATGAAAATTTAGAATCAATTTTGCGTTTAGCTACTACAAATGTCGAACCTAGCATTAAGAAAATTGGGAAATCAATGCAATACCACACATCCAATTAAAAATTCTTTATTTACTTTTGATTACGTTTCTTTGTAACATATATATCATATCATGTTTATTAATTATAACTTCAGTGGATTTTTTGATGGCCTCCTATAAGTCACAGTGAATCTATGTGGCCCTTGGTCTTAACAAGACTGTATTTTAAATAAATCTAATTTTTGCTTGTCTGCCCTAAATTAGAGGGAGAATACATTTAAGCTTTTTAAGGTATTGAAATTATTTAAAAATTAAATTCTCCATTTTTTAGCAATCTATTGCTTAACTAAGTATTTGAAACAGGAATTAAATTATTTCAAATTAATTTTTAGACTGATTCCTCTTAAAATATGGTAAAAAGTGCTAACAGAACGCAATTCTGGAAAATTTGTTTTCCGAACATACCCGCTATTTGGAATTAAATAGAGACAACTTAAAGTCTTTATAACTATAGTATTGTATTTCGCTTTCTATAATAAAATATTTTGTTCAGATTTAAAGATTCATCTGAACTAAAAAGATGCAAATCTGTAATATTCATACAGATAAATCTTTTCCGAAAAAAAGAAGGCTTATAAGATTATGCTGTACATACGTCTGTGTTCCCTATTTACTATTGAACTAATCAAACTTCTATGAAATTTGATAGTAATATGTCATCAAACATAACTTCAATGATATTTTTGACATTGCAGATTCAAAAACGGCGCACATTCAAACTTTTGAGAATCATATTTTGAAGAAATCAGTCTACGAAATTTAGAAAGAAAAAACGGTTAAAAATGATAAGTACAATGGTACCTCAGTATACGTTCTTAATCCGTTTCAGATCCTTGGACTTATACCAAACAGGACGTATACTAAAGAATTTTCCCATAAGAAATAAAGGGAAAATGATTAATTCGTTCCCATGAAAAAATCCTATTGTTATGGGCATATTATACATTGATGGATTGTATAAAATAATTTAAACATTGCTTAATAGCTAAAATAATAAAAGCAAAGCAATTACAGTAGATGAAATAAATGAAAATTTAACCTCACTATCTTGCTGAGAAAAGTCAGAGTACCTACTAGGATGGTGCTGAGAAGAGAGGAGGAGGAGGATATTTTATTGTTTAGAAGGAAAGTCTGCTTCCAATAAAACTTTAGGAATCTGAAATTCTGGTGTTTTTTTTTTTTTCTATTTCTCTGTACTGTCTTTTTTCTACTTGGACCTTGCTGAGGCTCATCAGATTTGACTTTTACTAAAAATCTGCCCAAAGAACTTTGCTTCTGCCTTCTCAGGATGTTTCGGAAATATGGCATTGCCTGGTTTATTATGACTTGTTTGAATTTATTGGAGTGGTATTTCTCTGCAAGTTTTATATAAGGAATGTTTTTTTTTAAGAGAACACACATCAGACTCATACAAGTTCTAGCACTCGAATCGGTCGTATTCCAAACAAAGGTTGTATACCAAGCAAAATTTTTGGCTTCCATATAGGACGTATACCAAGTTGGACTTATTCCAAAGCGGACGTATACTGAGGTACCACTTAGTTCTATAAATACAAATTTTTTAAATATAGTATATTAACTTATGAGATAATTGATTTTAACAAAATTTAAAACTTGGTGTTCAAAACTCACTTTAATAGTAAAACTATTAAAGTGAGTTTTGAACACCAAGTTTAATAGTAAAACTATTAAAGTGAGTTTTGAACACCAAGTCACTTTAATAGTTTTACTATTAAAGTAAGTAGTGGCCAAGATAAAAGGTACCACTTAGTTCTATAAATACAAATTTTTTAAATATAGTATATTAACTTATGAGATAATTGATTTTAACAAAATTTAAAACTTGGTGTTCAAAACTCACTTTAATAGTAAAACTACACTATTATAGTGAGTTTTGAACACCATACATTATCACTGATCCCATAAGGAAATAAGCGGTTTATGATAGATACTTGAATAATTCCATTTCTTAGTATCTGATAAGGATGAAAAAAGATGAAGAAAGATTAGTTCTTTTATCTTAGGCTGGAAGGTCGTCTAATAAGTTTTCGTTTATCACTTGGACTTGTTTCAATTCTCAGGTCCCATACGTCAAGAATGTTTTCAAGAGAAGTCCTGATCCTGTTCATTAAATTCTATTTTTCATCTGACGTCCAATCTCATCAAGAGTATGGGCGGTCCACTGAAACGGATTTTTACGGCAGAAGAAGATTGAAGATTCAGTTTTTTACGGCACTTTCCATCTGCCAATATTGGACCTATCAAAACGACCATAAACTTCCAATACTTGTAGGAAATCGTCCACTAGACAAAAAAAAAATTTAATGCGATAGGGTAAGATACCTAAAAAACTGATGTAGTGATTGTGTTTTCCCAAACTTTTTGCTTTGTCGAGATTCGGGAATTCTCGAATCTGTAATTTATTTATTCAATAAGAGATTCAATAAAAATGTTTAGTTACAAAATACCTGTTTTTTATGAGGATAAAAGCAAAATGAGACAGAAAAAATCGTGCAAAATGAAAACTAAACAATATTAGTTTGTTTTATATTTGTTTGGTGTTCAAAACTCACTTTAATAGTAAAACTATTAAAGTGAGTTACTACTTACTTTAATAGTTAGATATATATTTATACTTTTAGATATATTGTTGAAATCGTAATTTTTCAAAAACTAGGAACTAGAACTTAAATGGAAGCTGAAAGACATTTAAATATTTGAACAATTTTTTCATTATTAAAAATAATTTTAATAATTAAATAATTCAGTAATCCACTTAAAGAAAAAATTTATTAATTACTTATAACAAAAGGAATTATTACCACATTATTGCAGAGATGACTTGATAAATATACTGATAGGTAAGTATAGGTTGCGCTTCTAGTTATGAATATTCATACTTACAAATGAAATGAATGATGAAATTTCAAAAACTCTTCAATAATTTTAAACAGCATGATAGCAGAATGCTCTAGCAACCAATATATAGCAATCAACCAAAATCATTATGTAAAATTACACAATTAGGCAGCCATTCTCATGATCCTAGTACCGTGCAGTAGCTATCTTGGGGGCAGAGCCTAACAATTTATCGTAAAGTTTAAGATTAGTGCTATTCCCGTAGTCCTACTTCAGTGACATATAGAGTAGCTTACATGATGTCAGCGTGGTAAATCTACCTGGTACTTCATCTAGAGAGCTGCTGTAAATTGTTGGTAGCAGAAAGTAAGATGAATGCCATAGATTTATTTTTGTTATTTGAAACTGAATATAAAATATTTAAACGTGAAAGAGTGTTTCGAGATCACAAAATCCATTTGACAATTTTGTCAGAACTTTTTATTGAAATTTTATATCAGCAAGCATCTAATGTATAATATAATAGAAAAATTACTTTCCATAAAAAAAGATGTAAAATAGGAACCATTTTGACTGTTGAGGAATAAGTGCTACATACATAAATTTTTATGTAACAGATTTCCAATATTACATTGAAAACAACAGTTTCAATAGTTTGAACCAGTTTTCCATTAGCCGAAACATTGAATGCCTAACTAATTCAATCATCAGTCATTTTTCGTGTTATGTCAGCTTTCCACTTGATAGACATAAACAATTATATATGAAATTAAGTAAATTTTCTTTAGGTAAATTATATATTACTATCATTTTATATTTTAAAATCAATTATGCATTACTAATATAAAATGTGATAGAATACTAATATGGAATTCTACAATGCATTGCATTTGATTTAAATAAATAATTGGATATATATACATTTGATTTAATGTTGTCCATGTTATAAGTAATAATATAATTGAATATTTATAAATTTAGTAGTGAAATATTCAATATTTCTCTGTGTTTAATATGATTTCAAAGGAAAAAAACAAAAAAGTAAAGAAATTATTTAATTCAATAAACTGTTGATATTTACTTAAAAAGCCATACACTGCCAAATCTTATACTAAGAAAGATAAAAAACAGCTCATAGGCAGGAACGTATAATAGAATAAAGTATATATAACTTTATTCTATTATATGTTCCTGCCTATGAGCTGTTTTTTATCTTTCTTAGTGTTGATATTTAACATATATTTTGACATCATGAAATATTCAATATTTCTCTGTGTTTAATATGATTTCAAAGGAAAAAAACAAAAAAATAAAGAAAAATAAAGCACTCATTTATTGCATAATGCGTCATTTTTATTTTAACAACTTACCTAAATTTAATATATATTAAATTTAGGTTATAATATACATTATAATTTAAATTACCACGTAGGTAATTTAATTTAATTTAAAATAAAATAATACAGTTTTTAGACATAAGTTACATTTATTATTACAGGTATGTTAAAAATGCTAATTTAATGTTTATAAAAAAATTTTACTTCGATTTTAAGGACTAGTCTTGCTCCCTATAGTCCGTAAAATCGAGGTTTTACTGTATTTTCATATTTTAATTTCAAGTAAAATTCTAAATATTTATATTATATTAAAATTTTGTTGAAATAAAATATAAATAGTACATAATATGTTTTATTTATTTAAAAATATGATCACTATGTATTTTTTCCCCTTGATTCTCTCTTTTTTTTAAGGGGCCTAATATTTTCTTCTGCGCCTAGGGCCTCAACCTGTCTTAATCCGCCACTGCCATTGAGTGAAGGTGGGAAATGATTGAGGGCTAGCTATTCACTCATATCTTCTGATATGCTATATCAGATCACATTACACTATATTTCCGATATACCAAAGACGTCATTGTTACTCTGGAGAACCACTGAAAGAAAAAAAACCGGATATTTGTTTTGCTTTGTTATGTAAACGTCATCACAAATCTGACTGTGGCATAACATGACAGGTCTACAATAACAGAAATCTTTAAAATTGCAATTAAAATGAATGATTTTTGTACAGTTTTTTGATCTATGTATTGTTTTAGGTTTATATGCCTATTTTAATTATTATTTTGTGAATAAATTCAGATAATTTTCTTTTTGAAATATAAAGTTAATAGATGTAATGCGAATAAACCAAATCTTATTCGCTCAGTTTATTAACTCGAAGATTCTCGCAGGGCCAAAATAATTCGCTATGAAATTTTAAGATATCAATTCGTAGAATTTTTTTAATTCTCGAAATTTATAAGAATTTTTCTCGAGAATCGGGAATCCCGAAATAATAGTAATTAAAACTCTTGAGAATCGGAAATGAAATTTTCTTATAAGATAAGATATGTAGGTTAAGCCGCCGTATCTCACTAGGGATATACTATACCTGGCGGCGGCCACTTATAGAGCACCTCACAGGCTGGCCCACACCCATGATGGGGTTCAACAGGCCGGGCCTCGACCACTTCTGAAAAACTGGAGGTGTGGGACCCGGATCCTCCAGGGTGGTAAGCCACAGCTTTACGCGGCCATCCGGTTGAATAATTTTCTTATAAATTTCGAGATTTCTCAAGACAGAAATCTCGAGCATAATCACTAATCTGATGATATGGGATGACTCCTGATGACCCTTGCTAATTACATCACAGTTTTGAACAATTCTGTATCCGAAATATCCCCTATCTATAATAAACATTCGTCGGTAACTGCAGTAAAACAAAACAAATTATATTTAAAAAATCAAGTTATGGAAGATTAATAATTTTGTAAACCAATTAAAATTATTTAATTTGTAGGTTGGTTATAGCAAAACATTGACATCAAGTAATAGTTCATTATAATTGGACAGCCCTGCTCTAGACACCCAATGGATTGTCCAATATATCCATACACCATTCACTCGACTTCCTTGTATTAGTTGCCAATATGAGTTCCAAATATGTCAACAGCTTGAATTCACTGTACTTAGGGATTGAATTCCACACCCACAGCTTTTGGTGGGGTATGGATATCCCCGGTTTAGAATCCCTTTTTAGAGAGTTGCGAACGGCCTGTAGCAGTAGTTGAATTCGCCCTGCCAGTTAGTAACCAAATATCTGAATAGTAATGTCTCTATTGGCAAAAAAATCTAGAGAAATTTATTACTATGACAAATAATAATAGATTTTTTTTATACATATTTATTTCAATCTATTAAGAAAGTTAATATTTTTCCAATTCATTAGAATATTCCTTATGAAATACTGGATGAGGGTATTACAAAACCTGAAGTTATACTTCCATATCTAGAAATGGAACTGGAGCCAAATACCGAATTTATAACGGAGTTTCACGAATTTGTCGGAGGAAGTCAAGAGCACACTTCTCCTAGGTAAAATAACTTTTTAATCATCAGATTCTGTAATTTTAACGAAAACCGTATAAAATCTTTATTCCCTTCATAGTCGATCTAAACTCTCTCCTTCAGCAGCTGAGCAACGACTTATTCTCACACAGATAGCCATTTTCCCGAAAGTTTCCGGTGTACGTCTCTTCCCATTCTCATTCATATGGAACGAATCCTTTATGGATGAAAACGATATTTCCGACATCTCAGAGATAGTAACCGTACCAGAAAGAGATATAAAATGCTTATTACTATTCATAAACGGAAATATTGAAAACATTAATTACGAAATCCTGCCAGTGTGTTCAATAGGTGGAGTATTCTCCACTTTAACCTCCCTTAACTTGTGTAGAGGGATAGCAATTATGGGAGAAAATGTGCAAGCCGTATCGTTTCCATTATTCGATGAGGAACTTCTCAGAGAGGCGGAAAGGATATCGTATGTCGATAAACTTAAACAGTACAATATCGATGGAAATAAATGCATTGCATTCCTGTTCACCGATCGCGGCTACTCTGATTGTTATACTTTAACAGAATTCAAAGATATGTTTCCAAATGCACCGATTTTATTTTTTAATTTCGCTTTGGTTTTTGGGTTTAGTTGCATATCCGATTTGAATGAACCTCCCATTAACGAGTTTTTTATATCGGAAAATGTTGACACGATGGGACTACTGTCAGTGTTGTGGTATAATTAAAATGTATAAGATTATAGACACATCAACTAAAACCATTCCGGTTTATTCAGTAGTATTTTATGTAATTTTCGTGCTTTTATAAAATGATTAAAATTGATATTGAGACAGAAGAAAATGTGTGTTTTGAAAAAAGTACTTGCACGTAACCAGATTCGTGTGCATTCCGGTTTATTCAGTAGTATTTTATGTAATTTTCGTGCTTTTATAAAATGATTAAAGTTGATATTGAGACAGAAGAAAATGTGTATTTGGAAAAAAGTACTTGCACGTAACCAGATTCGTATGGACACATTCAGAATCACCACATGAATCTTGCTTCATACATTTAAGAGCATGCCAGTGATGTTTCCCTATTAATTTATAACAGACTAATTATTTATGATGATCTATTAGCATTACTAACTAACTAACTTAATAATTATCGATGTCTTGTGTAGATTCGAGGATATAAATATTACTTCTTAATTTTTTTATTTCATATAATGTAGGATTTCGGACAGCCATTTTTTTTCATGTACAGGATACGACTCTATGACGTCATACTGCTTGCAAGTATCAAATACAAAACATACAAAACAATAGAATCAGACTTTCTTCGCTGTAGTTACAATAGTAATTGTGTTGAGATCTTTAAATTAAAAAAAAACAACTAAAGCTTCCATTAAATAACTTCTTTATAATATATAATTTTAAGAAAATGTATTTTTTGGTCATTTTATTAATTTCTATTATAGTAATATCGGATTTTAAATGGTTTTCTTAATTAAAACAAATGATCTACCGAATCATGTGTTAGAGTGAAGATATTCTTTATAATGCTCGTTTTTTTCGGAATTTTATCCTTTTTAAACGAATATTTGTGAAACAATAGGAGTAATAATTTCATCTCTTCGTCAAAAGTTGTTTTATATTAAGTATTTTAAGTATTTGTTATGTAAGCTAACGAAACTGATTGGGAAAACTATATTATTTTTGAACGATCTCTTAAATCGGGACAGAGAATAGAATGTTATACTTGTCAAACTCATAAACTATACCTGAGAAAGAGATAAACCAAGAAATCCAATGAGTTGAGATCATGGATCTTGAACAAATAAACCAGCATAACTTTAGTTTGAGTTTTCTATACCAGTCTGTTGCAAGAAACAATAACCCCTTTGTCAAATGAAGAGAGTAATTTCGATTTGAACCTTCTCTTCAGTTTGGCATGATTAGAGAATTTAAAAAAAAAATAGGAGTAAAAAAATTGAAAAAGGAAATTTTTAACAGTTTGCATAGAGTTTAGCAGGTTTCTCACTTGGAACTCTTTTAGCTCTCTTGCCGCTCTCTTTTCCTTTGGCTGATATCTGTGGTTGGATTAAAGTCGTTATCTTGTTGTTTATCAATATTTTCGGTCATTTATTTAGTAAAAGAATTAAAATACGAAAAAAAAAAGTTTTTCTCAGATATGTTTATGGATCTGGCGTTAAACTACACTATAACTCCCGCTAAAGTTATATTTTTCATTGAGCTTTATTTGCTATTTCATTATTTTTATTCTTTGTCTTTGATATATGTTATATTTGCATCTTAGATTATTAGTATATTCTAAATAAATGCTATATTTTTATTGTATACGTCACAAAACTTTCAAGCATTATATGTTTTAAATAGAACATCAAATCAAAAAACGCAGAATTTTATCTTCTACAAGTCTGTAAATTTTGGCACAATCTTTTTGAATCATCCTATATGATACAGTTGTCGATTATTTTCGCGTTTCTCACTTTGTCTGGATCCGACACGTCGCTTACCCCATGATTACCAATTTTTCGACCAAAATCTTAACGTGCGCTAGTTGGTATAGTTGAACGAAAGATTTAGAAGGCGTACTCAAAGGTTTAGCCCATCGAAGAATGAAGAAGGAAATGACAAGGATAAAGAAAAGCTTAGAAAGATTAAAAGGTTTCTGCCAGAAAAAAGTGTGGCAGACCACTAGAGCAGTGTTTCCCAACGTTGGGCGCACGCCCCACAAGGGGGCAATTCAATTTTCCAGGGGGCAATGCGAGAATGAGTTATTAACAATGATTTTTTTTTTCATTTTAGTTTTAGGGGCAATATATACAGTATATAAATATATATTGTGATATACACATTTTTAAAATTAAAATCAGAATGTATATGGCAGTTGTGAAACTTTATTTGCTGATTTTTCATATTAATTTATATTATTATTTTTTTAACAATTTTGGGATTTCTTCCTCTACTGTCTTTTTGTTCTTTTATTTTTTTGTTTCATGGATGAAAGTGTTTTTTGAAGCCTATTTAGACCAAGTTAATAGCCTTTTAGGCTTTCTCCACGTGAATAGGAGTTCAATAGAAAATTATATGACACGGGGACATCGGGATTTTAGAGATTCTTAGGTGGGGCATGGCCAAAAAAAGGTTGGGAACCACTGCACTAGAGGAAAGAAGGATAGAAGAAACCAACAGTTTATTGAATTTTTATAATACAGTAAGATACAGAATAAATGTTTGACAATTAATAACAATAGAGTTAAGTAACATAAATATAAGATTAACAATAAATAAATTAATGATGTAGAATAAATTAACAATTAAATAAACGTGCGCTAGTTTAGATATCCTTCATCTTGTTGAAGAAATAGTCTAAATGTTTTTGGTGTCAGATCTGACGTTTCAACATTATAGACAGGCGCGCGCGCAGTTCTTTGATCCCGCAATTTGTGTCATACTCTTACGATCAAACATATTTTAGTCGAATGTCCGTACCTTACAATTGAATGTTCTCTAAGTTTTCACTCTTCTAATTTGAATCTAAAGACCCTTATTGATAATGGTTTCAATTGTTCTGGCCTTTTTGCCTTTTTATGAGATATTTTCATTTTCATCACATTTAGTTTCATTTTTTGTGTTTTAACACCTGTATTTTATACTTTGTTTACCTTACATTTGTGCTTTTTCCATATTTTATTTATTTGTTCATAATTTTGATAACCTATGTGTTGTTTATTTTTTGAATTTTTATACAATTTTTATATTTACTATTGCTTAATTCAGCGCTTCTCAAACTATGGGTCGCGACTCCAAATGGAGTCGCGAAGCGAAATGCTGGGGTCGCAAAAATTCAAACACTTGAATTTCAGTTTATATGTAATTTCACAAACGCCCAATATTTAACGTGTGTCAACATATGAATTTTCAGTGTAGTTGGTTGATTGTGTTCATCTTAATAAGTGTGTAAATGATTTATGTACTTGTATGTTTTATTTCATATTTAATACCTGGGTTCGCGAAAAATCTCGTAATGAAAAAGTTAAAAGTTTGAGAAGCGCTGGCTCTTAATTTATCGTTTTGTCGTTTGTTTTACTTGTGGCCATTTACACCACTTTTATTGCTTTTCAATTACTTTTCATCATTGTATTTATTTTATTTCCTTTTTACACATTGTCTGCGTGCAGCTTGATCTATAAGGCCTTGTGCCTAAAACTGCACATAACTAATCACAATTTGTGCCAAAGTGGCGATGCCAAAAGAAATTTCAGAAAAATTTCTTCATTGAAAATCCTGACAGATCCACATAATTATAACAACTGTTTTATAACTTTGCAATCAATTTTTATTTTAAAAAATGTGAATACTTAAGTTTTTCAAAATTCAGTCTCCATTTTTTACACACAACTGATTCTATCCTCAGTATATAAAGATTATAGATTGTATATAATTTACCTGCTGGGTGCAACACGACAGTTATTGTAGCTCGATCGAGATTCTCTTATATAATCGTAACAAAATGTTTTACCTATAAAAGAATTGTATTATTTAATACAAAAAAATGATACTAAGATGATATGTGATTCCCGGGAAAGGATCCTGCACTTAATATTTATGCTTCATACTCTTAATATATTCAAAAATTTAATATTTAACTCAATTTTTTTATTATATTAAGCCCATTTCCGTTGAATATCCCTGCGCTACAGTATATGCATTATACAAAATATAATATTTAAAAATAATTTAGTAAAATATAGAAGTTAAATTCGAAATGTTTTTGGAGGTTTTCTCCATCAAATGCTCCTTACAATGTAAAGCTATATGAGAAAAGCCCAGTAGAGATAAAAATCATCACTGTTCAATTCATATATTACATCTGTTGTTCGCCTCTTCATCCATTAAATTTACTATTTTCCTTTAAAATATTGATTGCAAAGTTATAAAAATCAATAATAATGACAGGTTTTTCTGTCCATTGAAGTCTTGTACATACAGATTGGTTGTTGTATTCATGAGATTCTTTATTGTTGGCTTTTGCGAATTGGTTTCCTAGGAACTTTTATCATTTAAGTCAATTTGTCCTCGAAAGTTACTAGACATTTCACGGCGCGTCGCGTTGCACATCACAACGTTGCGTGATGACGACAAAAAAGAGTTTTGCAATTTTGAGGTTGTTGTATTCATGAGATTCTTTATTGTTGGCTTTTGCGAATTGGTTTCCTAGGAACTGTTATCATTTAAGTCTATTTGTCCTCGAAAGTTAGTAGACATTTCACGGCGCGTCGCGTTGCACATCACAGCGTTGCGTGGTGACGACAAAAAAGAGTTTTGCAATTTTGGAGATTTTGAATAAGTCAAAATTACTTTCCGATAGAGTTATGACTTGAGGCTATTTACTCTAAATGCGGCTGTCTTATTTAGTCTGCACCTATTCACTATTAATAAGTCATAATTAGGAGAGAAGGGCTAGAATATACTTCTCAAGGAATTGCCAAAAGCGATGTCGTTGAATAGATTTCTACAAGTATTTGTACAATAAGGACTTTGTCCACAGATCAATTTGCAGAAATTGCACACTCGGGGATTACATTAAATAACTGAAGAACCAGTTACCACCATTCAGCCTTCTGTGAAATATTTTCTTGTATTTAACTGAATAATAATATATCTTAATGTTATTTAGTGTTTTAAGTTATTATATGCAATCTATAATTATGTTAATATAATTATATTATAGTTGAATTTGAAATAATTGTAAAAATTAACCAAACAGATTTTTAAATTTAATTTTCGAATAACCTCTTGACTTTAAGAAACTTGATTATTCCAAACTTACATCTCCGTAAACAATGTCTCGGAGAGAAAATAGATGACACATAACTGACAGGTGAATAGATCAAAATTGAGCAAGTTTCTTAACAAACAACCTTAAATACAGGGCCGCCGAGAGGGGGTGACATCCGAGATTTTTGTCACGGGCCTGGCATCGAAAAGGGCCCGACCATCGAGCCTCGAAGTATCACATAATATGTTTGATAGTTCGCAGGCCTCCTGTCTGCAATCCCAAGCAGTTGTGCCAAAATAAACTATTTTATATATATAATAGCATTTTGATAGATGAAGGTTTTAAAACTTTTATTCATCCCTCATCGATATTAAAATTTTTTTCGTCTCATCTGAGATGAAGCCAAAAAGTTCAAAACCTTCGATGAAAAAATTTTAAAAAATTCTCTTTTTATTTAATGTTTTTGTATGATATGTATCGAATTTTGAATTTATTGTACACTTTTTTAAAAATAAATGTTTTAAATGACTTTTTTATTAAGCCAAAGCGAAGTACATTTTTAAATGGGGGGTCCAGACCACATACTTGTCACTGGCCCGAAAATTTCTCTCGGCGGCCCTGCTTAAATATTAGAATAAATAATTTCTATCACCAATCTCAAGAAAAAAGAAACATCTTGTTGAGCAAATAAGATCCGAGAATCAATTCAGAGCTTAACCTCAACATGATGAGGTTGACGGAGACTTCGAAAGGGCGGAAACCGATGACGTTTCCGAAAATTCGGAAACAGTTCAGCCTGAGCAAGTTGTGCGCCCGTTCTGTATATAAGAGTATTCTTTCATTTTTCCTATTTCTGTTGTAACATCCTATTTCAAAATAATTTTTACGAAAGGAAACAAAGATGATAAATGAATTAGGCAATAAGTTGATTGAGAATACTATGTTTCGCGAATAGTTTCATATTTTATGATTAAAAAATCTTGGCTCAAGTTGTCTCGTTGGTTTTAGAATCATTTACTCATGTTAGTGCCAACGTTATGACTAATTTTATTCTTATAATCGAATTATGTGTATTTGTATGTATTGCAATATGTACACTTATTTTAATAAATAATTTATTTTTATATATTAACATAATTGTCTTTACTGCCCATATTTTCAACATTTGATCTGGACTCTGAGTGTCACTTACCTGTGCGCATTTGGTGTGAGTTATCACACATGGTATCAGAAACTGTTTCCAGTCGCGTCAAAAGGCAACCTCTGCGATCCCACATATCCATTAACAGACTATATAATTATGTCCTATGATCTTTAATTGCAAAATTCTGGCATTTAATGTGTTTTTGATTTCTGTTATAGAAATATTGGGAGGTTGTATTAACGAAATGTTATTGAAACCATTGTATTACGAGGTATCCGTGTTAAACGAATTCTTCCTTAACGAAAAATACTATTTCGTAACAAATTATATTAATTACAAATTATTAAGATTAATGTATGTATACTCATCAATATAGTAATAATAATACTAATCAAATACAACATCTTTTTATATCTGAAATAATAAATCTCTCTCGTATCATAATGACATCCTTCAAGAAGGATGACATTATGATACAAGCGTTAATACAGTCATCCTTCCATTATGATATCAGAGACAGTTACTCTTGATAGGAAAAACACTCAAATGATTTGTTTTTTAAAAGTTTCCATAAGCAAAAATAGGAAATTTAAATTCCTATTCTCCTTTTCTAACTCTTCAGAATAGAAAAGGAGATCAGGGTTCTTCCTAGCTGCCAGACTTTTGCATACTAGTTCAGTAATCTCTCTAAAATTTTTAATGTGTGCTTATTACCATTAAAAGGGCAATTTTTAATTATCACTAATTAGAAATTGTTCTTTTAATGGTAATAAATATAATAATAATAATTTTCATTTATCACATATCCCTATTCTGTATAGAATATTAAATTTTTTTGAATTTATATTAAACCTTATCTTGTTAAAAGATATTTACAAAACTCTTTAATAATTAAAAACATCAATATTTATTTATTTTTCCATTGGTGAAATAAATATATAAGTAATATATGATTTCTAAGTTGCTAAAATACTGTGTTTAAGTTTACAGATATTTTCAATGACTGTTTCTAATTATTTATTTGAATTATTATTTTTTAAATCAAATTATTGTTAAATTATATCGGTATTCTTATAAAAGGGAAAAAGAGAATATTAAGAAAAATCAGTCAGAGGAAGAAATATCAGATGAAATCAGTTTTTTAATAGGAAATAATCCCTTATATGTCGGTATTATTTTAAAAAATTTTAATAATGCCGAATTTGAGTAGATGAAAAAAGTTAGTTCGATGTGGAAAAGTGTGGGCAATCAGTCAGAGGAAGAAATATCAGATGAAATCAGTTTTTTAATAGGAAATAATCCCTTAATTGTCGGTATTATTTTAAAAAATTTTAATAATGCCGAATTGGAGTAGATGAAAAAAGTTAGTTCGATGTGGAAAAGTGTGGCCGAGCAAATTATTAAGAATATAATAAGAATTTTAACTAAGGTGAGTATGTGTAAAATTGAAAAATCAGAGTTGTAAAAGTCTGGATTTCACATCACCAGAACTTATTGCAGCTAGGAAGAACTATGATCGCCTTTTCTATCCTGAAGAGTTAGAAAAAGAGAATAGGAATTTAAATTTCCTATTTTTGCTTATGGAAACTTAAAAAAAAAAACAAATGTGATGTCACTTCTTGTTTATAACGTACTGCTCGGCAAATTGTCAGCAGAAAAAACAAAATTTCAACTTTTAAGTTTCTTCAGCTCTTGCTGCTGTTTTTTTTAGCTAATCTTGTGTCTCGTTTGGAGTGACGTTTGCCTGATGTCAGAAACTGAAATTTCAAAAATCAAAATGGTGTTATCTTTGTTTCAAAGATAAGTTGAAGAATTTAGCTAATCTTGTGTCTCGTTTGGAGTGACGTTTGCCTGATGTCAGAAACTGAAATTTTAAAAATCAAAATGGTGGAAGCAAAGATAAGTTGAAGAGCAACGAAGAATTGGAAATGTTTTTTGGAGATGTTAGAAAATATCCCTGTTAATATAATAAATCAGATAAGCAAAACAAAGACATCACTTTAAACAACCGCAAGAGACCACTGTAATATACAAAACTGTCCCGAATATTTGCTGTAGTGGAAATAAAATAGAGAAGACAGAAGATTGTTCTATTTCTGTTGTCTGTCTATTATTACTGGTGATGTGAAATCCAGGCTTTTTTTAATCACATATTAATTTGAGGCAACTACCTATAAGCGGTATAATACAGAAATGATTTTGAATAGAATCATGTGTTTATTTTTTTTACAAAAACTTGGATAAAATACCATAATATCCAGAAACTGTGCAAAGCTGCACACGTGTGCAAATTCGTGACAAATACAGAAGAGGCTGAAAAATTAGTTAAAATTAATAATAATAAAATATATACAGTATTTATTAAAAAATCAATAGCTGTTTTCATCAGTCGATTTAACTATATATATTAACTTTTATTTTGGTTACAAAATTATAATAAAACATAAAGTGGGGGAATTAAACGTGTTTGCTATTTGTGCTTAAAATATACTTCCTACAAATGTGTTTAAAATCGTAAGAGTTTTCGTAAATGTGTATATATCGTCAAATCCATTCATATCTCGAGAATCATTAACTGATTTTGAACAAATTTTATATAAATTTATGATTACGTTTGTAGTTGCATCATAATGTTATTTTTTATGAAAATGCAGAAAGAAAATTATACTTGATCAATGTGCTTATCTCAAATCAAGGCCACATTATTCATTTTTGATAGTTTTACAGTTCGGCATGGTAAATAAAAGAAATGAATACATAACAGTTTATCCTAAAATAAAAATTTAATTAAAATATGAAATTTGACAGATATATTTAGCAGAACATCGTCAAGACTATATAAAAAATTAATTTGTCCAGCCTAAATGAATAAATGACACTGAGCAAATATAAATTTGTTTTATGCATATTTAATTTACATTAATAAATTTCAGTATGAGATAAGAATATCATTTCTCTCAGTATATTTTACCAATAGGTTTCGTCTTCGATTAATGGATGCAGTGGAAACTTGCTGTATTTCCACTAGGGCTTGCAAACCGGTTTTATAAAACCGGTTAAATCCGGTATTCATATTGAGTTGTTAAAACCGAAACCGAGCTTCTAAAACCAGATTCGAATATTGTTTTACTTAGTCCTCGAATATAGTTTTTTATTAGGCACGTTTTCTTTAGTTCGTTCATTTGTCAACTATGTTTTAAACATGTACTTTCCTCGTTTGGACTCTTCATTCAGTGTTTGCGGGCAGGCCGGCGAAATGGGTGTGCAGGTACCAAAGGCGCTACACTATAGGGGACACTAAAAATGATTGGAAAAATTCACGACGAAAAAAATTAATTTTTTTAAAAAGTAATTAATATTTTACTTTAGGTTATAGAAACAAATATTGTTGCTTTGTTGGCAACAAGTATCCAGTCTGATAGAGCATCGACCGGATGGCCGTGTGGTAAATCTTTGGCTTACCACCCTGGAGGATCCGGGTCCCATACTTCCTGTTTTTCAAGAGGGGTCCGGGTCCGGTCTGTTGAACCCCATCCTTCATCCATTCCGGTTGACCTATCGGGTGCTGGCCAGCCTCTGATGGGTTCTATAAGTGGCCACTGCTAGATACGGTATATCCCATGATGATATGGTGGCGTAATATAACTAATCAAACCTGAGAGAGCGTTTTCAATCAGGGTCTCTCAACACAAAAATAAGGTCAAGTCTATCAGGAAAAATGCTTAATATGCTGTTTCTTAACGGATCAGTTTCAGAAAAAAGCTGAGTAATAAATAGTAAAGTAATTTCCTCAAGCTGTTTTTCCCCACATTATTTTTATTTATTTAATTATTATTATAGGACTTATTATTATTTATTGTTTACCATACGATGGGATAATTTTTATTCAAAGGATTTGAATACAATAATGTAATTTTGTATAATCTCAAGCTGCTTACTTTTTTGGAGCATTTTAATTTTTTATTTTTACTATGAGGTGATAGATTTTGTTTAAAAGATTTAATTGTATTTTGTACAACCTACCTAACATAAAAATAAATACATGTGCTATATAGCCTATAAGCTTTTTTAATTATTTTTCTTCAGTCTGAGAAAATCGGTATTTATTTTAAAACCGGTTTTAAGAGTAAACTTCGGTTAAAATCGGTTTTGAAATTTCTCCGTTTTGTGCAAGCCCTAATTTCCACCCTACAGAATCCTGGTTTAATTTTATGATCCTGTATTTCCAGATTTTTCAGGATGTATGCGGGGTCCTTGTCGTTTAACCCTATCCTCTACCTGATTGCTGACTCCATTAAGGGTGCAGCATGCAGTGGGCTCTAAAATGGCTGTTGCCAGTTTTAAAGCACCCAATAGTCATATATAAATTTATATAAATAATGGTGAATTTAATGGCATCTATATGGCAACTACAACTACCTCATTTCAGTTCTTTGTTTCAAAATGTTCAATTTGTTTTTTATAATCGCAAGAAATTACGTTTTATGCCCCAGATTATTAAACATTTATGTAGGTATGTCATATGTGCTTTAAATGTAAAATATACCCATATATAAAGTATAACTCTAATGGCTTGTTTATAGTCCGACATGCTGGAGAGCCTCGTAAGCTACGTCGAGATTAGAAACAATTTATAGGTTTATACTTCGACGTTATCCATAACGCAGCATAACCAACGCAAAGTTGACAGCTTAGAATTAGTTCTAGGTTGTCAACTTCTCGTCGGTTACGCTGCGTTATTGAAAACGTCAGCAACGCAAAGTTGACAGCTTAGAATTAGTTCTAGGTTGTCAACTTCTCGTCGGTTACGCAGCGTTATTGAAAACGTCATAGTATAAACCTATGAATTGTTTCTAACCTCGATGTTGCCGACGAGCTTCTCCGCCACATCGGACTATAAAAAATCTTTGAGATATTTTAGCTTAAATAAACCTAATCAGAAAATAATCAACATTCTAGGACGAAGGCTTGGCCAGATGGCCGCGTGGTAAAGTTGTGGGTTATCACCTTGGAGAATGGGTTCAAATCCGGGTCCCACACCTTCAGTTTTCAAGGGGGCCAATCCGGCCCCGGCCTTAAACCGTATCAAACATCCGGTTGACCCCATCACGGGTGTTGGCCAGCTTATAAGTGGCTGCCGCTAGATACAATATTCCTCGTGAGATTTAGCAGCTTAACCTACCTAACCTAGGACACAGGTGACATTTTCTATGATTAAACTCTCTCCAAATTAGAACACAAGATTCATTTAACAACTACCTTTCATCTAAAGGGATATTTTTGACTCCTTGTGGAACATATTGAAATTAAAATATATTTTTGGAGGATTATTTCTGCTGTTTTTTCGAATACCGAATTTCATGACATCTTGAGTTTGTATTCTTCCACAATATTTAAAATAGGGAAAATAGTTATAAACCAATAATTATAATATATTCGACTCAGTGTAACATTTAGCCGATTTAGCCTGAAAAAAAAAGACTGTCTTGACACGCAGAGAAAGAGGATCGAATGGGGACCCATAACTCAATAATTTACGTAATGGATTTAAGCCTAGATAGATCATCTTCCAATAATTATAATATATTCGACTCAGTGTAACATTTAGCCGATTTAGCCTGAAAAAAAGACTGTCTACACACTCAGAGAAAGAGGATCGAATGGGGAACCATAACTCAATAATTTACGTAATGGATTTAAGCCTAGATAGATCATCATTCCTCTCTTTTTGAACGTAGTACTCAAACATTTTAGGGGTGCAGACGTCCTGTATCAATATTTAATATTAAATTCGCCCTACAGATTATTAAGTGTTTGAAAAATGGCGCCATCTATTAGTAAGAAAATCTTAATTTGACATTTATTATTTTGAATAACAAAATATAGTTTTATTAAAATAGTATACAATTAAGGAAATTTCTTATTTTAATTCATTAGGATATTCCATATAAAGTTCTGGATAAGGGGATTACGGAACCAGAAGTTATACTTCCGTTCCTAGGAATGGAACTGGAACCAAATATCGAATTTATAACTGAGTTTCACGAATTTGTTACCGTAAATCTTCAAAACCAAACTTCTGCTAGGTAAAAATCTTTCACGTATTATGAAATCTTGTGATTTCAATGAAAAAAATGCATAAAATCTTTTTTCATAATCGATCTAGAGTCACCTCTTCAGCATCTGCGCAACGATTTATTTTCACACAGATAGCGATTTTCCCGACAGTTTCCAGAATACGTCTTCATCGATTCACATTAACATTGAACGAATTCGATACGGATGAAAATGAAGTTTCGAAAATCTCAGAGAAAATAAACATTCCAAGAAAAGAAATAAAGTTTCTATTACTATTTATAAATGGAAATATTGAAAACATTGATTATGAGATCTTGCCTATGTGTTCAGTAGGTGGAATATTTTCCACTTTTACCTCTCTTAATTTATGTAGAGGAATAGCAATTACGGGAGAAAATGTGCAAGCCTTATCATTTCCTTTACTGGATGAAGAAGTCGATGACACAGAAACATATATCGATAAACTTAAGCAGTACAAAATCGACGGAAATAAATGCATTGTGTTTATCTTCACTGATCGCAACTATTCTGACTGTTGTACCTTATCAGAATTCAAGGTTATGTTTCCAGATGCACCGATTTTATATTTTAAATTCTCTCTAGTTTTTGGTTCGGATTATTTCCCCGCTTTAGACGAGCAGCATAACAGTAAAGGGATTTTTACATCGGAATACGAATCCTATAAAGAGATCGGATTATTTTTGCTGTTGTGGTATAATTAAAATTTACTTATATTTGTAATATTTTGATTGTATATTAAATTTGCGTGTAAGTATGTACATCAAATAAAATCGTTCTGATTTATTCATTAGTATTTTATTTAATTTTCGTGTGTATAAAATGTTAAAATTTAAGAATGACACTGAAACAAAGTATATATTACTGAAGAGTATATGAAAAAATTCCTTGCAAGCAATTAAGTGTATATAAACAGATTTGTTTGGACATAATCAGAATCACCACACAAATCTTGTTTAACATGTTTAAGAGCATGCAAAATTTTTTCTATTAATAATAATAGATTAATTATTTGATAATTAGTATTAATAATTTAATAATAATAATAGATAGGCTACCTTGGTATCTGTTGTTATTAAATCATAATTGAATTGTTCGAATTCTCTATTTCTAGACAATTCTACAATATAAACGTTACCAATTGTTTTTGTTTCACCATCATAACAATAATTATGACAATTGTTTCATAACTTTGTAGTCAGTTTTAATTTATTCAAAACTAGCGAGAACTTAAATTGTTGAAATTAATATAAGTATATTTATTACATGTTTACTAATAACAGAATTAATTATAAAGATTATTACACATCGTATATTGTTTATCAGTTGGTTGCAACACGCCAAATATCATTTGTGGATCGAGATTCTCATGTATAGGATGGTCGAAAATTCACACAATCCAAAAATTCATTGTACTTATCTGACTTTTACGTACAATGTGAGTAAGATAACTATAATTTTGTTATTATATAAAGTTATACTTTATAAAATAACAAAATTATGTTGCCAACTATGGTAATATCACAAAAAATCCTATTTAATCTTTTACAAATTAAACTGCCTTTTTATAATGTATTTTAAAACTGACAGTTTAATTTGCGAAAGTTGTTTTTAGAGAGGTAATTCAGAAAACTTTTGGAGTTTATCAGGATTTCGCATTCTTGCAACTGGAGAAGCTGAGCAGAGAGAGAGAATTCGTCGTCATTGCTCTATTCATACATTAGATGCCGCTGGTCTTCTCAAATAGTAGATAAATATACGTTTTCATCCTTTTTCTTAATGAAAATACGCATGTCATATATACACATCCAATGTAGGCTTGTACATCTAGGTAGGTTTGTCTGCATGGGATTGTGTTCTTAAACTTTTTTGATTCGCAGTTTTGTCTTAGGTCTTTTGTCCTATCGGTGTTTTCTAAGATTTTGTCTGATTACGGATATTACTTCCTATTGTACAACAAATTGCATCGCTCATCAAAGCATTCATGATATTGACGAAAAGTAGATTGCAATTTTTAAGATGGTTTTGTTAGATTCGATTGAGTCGTTATTTGCGGCTATTTGATCTAAATGCTAATGTTTTAGTTAAAGTTGTGTTATGTACTTTTCACATAATTTTAACAGTAGTATCATTGTTTTACAACTTTCGGCGAAGGCGAAATAAGTTCAAATATAGTAAAAAGGTTACCTTAGAGTAACATAAGGTCGATAGCAAACTAGTCGACCAAATTGCCTACGATGTGACGACATTCGGGTCGTAAGTAGGTTGCTATACCAGCTTATCCGGCAGACATGCACAAATGAAATATAGTGACGACCAATTAACTTAGAGCTCCTTTCTCTTGCACCGCCGCCTCGTTTGTTGACAACATGGCAGACGAAGAGATCGAAGACGATATCTTGTTGCAATATGTATTAGTATTTGCACGGAAGTAGACAGCTCACTTCTCAGAAAGGCATCGAGGACGAGACAAAAATGGATTCAACGTCATGATGAGAAAGGAACCATGAATGCACCGGTTCAAGAGTTGCGTAGCGAAAAAGTTTCATCATATCAGTATTTATGATTATTTTAATTAATTAAAATGCTTCAAATAAAATCCTTTGATTTCCATATGATGTAGTAATGTCATAATATTACGACAATAATATCATATTAAATTCTACTTGTTCGATAGTTGTGACTCCATCTTTGCTCGTCCAAACGGAATTAGAGCGCTTTCTATCCGTCATTCTTTGCAATAACGTTTATTGCACATGATCGGTCGGCACTTGGTTATTGAAAATATCAAACAAGACAGATGTATGGTACCCGTGGACTTTGGTATGGTATGTGGACTTTGTATGGTCGCCGGCCATGCCTCCATTGATGACACAAAATGATGGAGTGCCGATGAACTGCCGACGAATGGTCTCTGTTCGAGCGTCGGCCAGATGGCCACGTGGTAAAACTTTCGTTTACCACCGTGGAGGATCCGGATTCAAATCCGGGTCCCACACATTGCTTTTCAGGAGGGGGTCTGGGCCCGGTCTGTTGAACCCCATCCTTCAACCATCTGGTTGACCCCTCATGGGTGTTGGCCAGCCTGTGATGGGTTCTATAAGTGGCCACCGCCAAATACAAAGTATCCCATGAGGATATGGCGGATTAATCTAACCAACCAACCAACAAATATAATAAAACATAAGGTGGGAGCATCAGATGTGTTTGATATATTTATGCTTAAAATATACTTTCTACAGATTTGATTAAAATTTTAATAAATTTTTTCATAAATGTATACATATACCATCAAATCCATCCATATCTCGAGAAAATTTTTTTTTGTTAACAGATGATGCCACACTCCATTCTGGTAGAATACTATGTGGCAGAGTTGCGTAGCGAAAAAGTTTCATCATATCAGTATTTATGATTATTTTAATTAATTAAAATGCTTCAAATAAAATCCTTTGATTTCCATATGATGTAGTAATGTCATAATATTACGACAATAATATCATATGTTAATATCATATTAAATTCCACTTTTTCGATAGTTGTGACTCCATCTTTGCTCGTCCAAACGGAATTAGAGCGCTTTCTATCCGTCATTCTTTGCAATAACGTTTATTGCACATGATCGGTCGGCACTTGGTTGTTGAAAATATCAAACAAGACAGATAAACGATAAACAAGCCCTTCCACAGGCTGCCATTCCTGCGGAGGGGTTAACCGGATTGTGGAGGACGGGAATCAATGGCCCGGGTCCAGACCCCATGATAAATATTTTCAAGGGGTGATCCGGACCCCATGATAAATACTTTCAAGGGGATTTATCCTAGATACTCGAGATACTATAGAACCCGAGAATCGAACCCGGGTCCTCCAGAGTGGAAAGCCGAAGCGTTTCCGCGCGGCCAATCCTGCCGATCTCTCGAGAACAATTGAACTGATTTTGAACAAATTTATACACAAGTTAATTATTATGTTGGTAATTATATAGTAAGGTTATTTTAAATGAAAATGCAGAAAGCTTATGTTAAGCACATTGATCAAATATAATTATCTTTGTTTTCTTTATCTGAAATCAAGGCTACATTATTCATTTTTGGTAAAGTTTTATAGTTCGGCATGGTAAATAAAAAATAAATGAATATATAACAATTTATCTTAAAATAAAAATTTCATTAAAATATGAAATTTGACAGATATATTTAGCAGAGCATCGAAAAGAATATTAGAAAAATTAATTTGTCCAGCCTAAACGATTAAATGACACTGAGCAAATATAAATTTATTTTATCCGTATTTAATTTATATTAATAAATTTCAGTATGAGATAGGAATATCATTTCTCTCCGTATATTTTCTCAATAGGTTTCGTCGTCAATGGATGGATGCAGTGGAAGCGTGCTGTATTTCCACCTTAAGAATCCTGGTTTAATTTTCTAATCCTGTATTTCCAGATTTTTCAGAGGTATCCGGAGTCTATTTAATGATTGATTCCACTAACGGTGCAACCTACAGCGGGATCTATCATGGCTATTGCCAGTTTTAAAGTACCTAATAGGTATGCATAAATTTATGATGAATCTAGTTGTCTCAGGTGTCGGCCAAATGAACTTTGGCTTATCACTGGAGAATCCGGGTACCAAACCTCCAGTTTTTTAGAAGGGATCCGGACACCACTCCTTGAACCATATTCTTCAAACATCCGATTTACTCCATTATGGATGTTGGCCAGCCTGTAATGGGCTCTACAAGTGTCGGCCGCCAGATAGGTAGGTTAAGCCGCCATATCTCATGAGGGATATACTTCCTCGTGAGTAGGTTAGGTAGGTTAAGCCGCCATATCTCATGAGGGATATACTTCCTCGTGAGATATGGCGGCTTAACTTACTTAACCTAGGATGCAGGTGACAATATTATGATTACTCTTTCCAAATTAGAATGCAACACTCATTTAATAACTTTCATCTAAAGGGATATTTTTGTGTCTTTGTGGAATATATTAAAATTAAAATATATTTTTGGAGAATTCTATTCTGTTCTTTCGAATAAATGTACCAAATTTCATAATTATATCTAGAGTTTTTATTCTTCCAGAATATTTGAAATAGAGAGAATAATTATAAACTAATAATTATAGCATATCCGGCCCGGTTTTAAACCGATTTAGCCAAAAAAAACGTTATCTAGACACGCAGAGGAATCGTGACCTATAATTCAAAAATTTATATAATGAATTTGGATCTGGATAGTTAATCTTTTCCTTTTTTTCAGCGTATTATTCAAACATTTTAGGGATGCAGACGTCTTGTAGCAAAATTTAATATTCGTTCTACAGATTAATAACCCAATTGTTGAAAAATGTTGAAACTGCCATCTATTAGTAAAAATCCTAGTTTAAATTGAAAAATTATTATTTTAAATAACAAAATATAGTTTTATTAAAATAGTATACAATTTGTTAAGGAAATTTCTTATTTTAATTCATTAGGATATTCCATATAGAGTTCTGGATAAGGGGATTACGGAACCAGAAGTTATACTTCCGTTCCTAGGAATGGAACTGGAACCAAATATCGAATTTATAACTGAGTTTCACGAATTTGTTACCGTAAATCTTCAAAACCAAACTTCTGCTAGGTAAAAATCTTTCAGATATTACGAAACCTTTGATTACAATAAAAAATACATAAAATCTTTATTCATAATCGATCTAGAGTCACCTCTTCAGCATCTGCGCAACGATTTATTTTCACAAAGATAGCGATTTTCCCGACAGTTTCCAGAATACGCCTTCTTCGATTCTCATTCACATTGAACGAATTCGATACGGATGAAAATGAAGTTTCGAAAATCTCAGAGGAAATAAGCGTTCCAGAAAAAGAAATAAAATGTTTACTACTATTTATAAATGGAAATATTGAAAACCTTGATTATGCCATCTTGCCAATGTGTTCAGTAGGTGGAATATTTTCCACTTTTACCTCTCTTAATTTATGTAGAGGAATAGCAATTACGGGAGAAAATGTGCAAGCCTTATCATTTCCTTTACAGGATGAAGAAGTTGTCAATGACAGAGAAACATATATCGATAAAATTAAGCAGTACAAAATCGATGGAAATAAATGCATTGCATTCATATTCACTGATCGCAATTATTCTGACTGTTGTACCTTGTCAGAATTCAAGATTATGTTTCCAGATGCACCGATTTTATATTTTAAGTTCTCTCTAGTTTTTGGTTCAGATTATTTCCCCGCTTTGGATGAGCAGCATAACAATAAGGGGATTTTTACAGCGGAATCCGAAATAACGATATTGTCGGAATCGAATAAAGCGATCGGAATTTTTTTGCTAGTGTGGTATAATTAAAATTTGCTTGCACGACTATTTGTAATATTTGCTTGTATATTAAATTTGCGTGTATGTATGTACTGTACATCAAAAAATCGTTCTGATTTATTCATTATTAATTTATTTAATTTTCGTGTTTATAAAATGATAAGGTTTAAGCATGACACTGAAACAAAGTACAGTTGTTGATTGGTTAACGAACAAATCGGATAACGAACATTTTTTCGAATGATTTTTATGTTCGGATAACGAACACCTCACAGAACAAAGTGTGGGACCAGCGGACTGAGGGAATGACAGGTCAGCCCGATGGCTGCGTGATAAGGCTATGGCTTAATATTCTGGAGGATCTGGAGGTTCCACTCCTCCAATTTTTCAGGAGGTATCTGGGAACGAAAACCGGAAAGATTGAAGATTGAAAGAAAATCCGGAAAATTGAAAGATGGGTTTCAACGGGCCGTTGAAACCCACTTTTCAATTTTCCGGTTGACCCCATCATGGGTGTTGGTCATCCTGTGAGTGGCCGCCCCCAGATAAAAATATTCCATAATGATATTTCGGCTTAACTAACCTAACGGAATGACAGGCTTAAGCCTTGCGCATTGGTAGACTTATGGGTAAGAATGGAAGAACAGTAGTTTTTCCCGATTAAAATGAATTCGGAGACAACGTAAAACAAATCAAAAGATTTATTAAAGAAGGTAGGAGAGAGATTTTACAATTTTTTGGTCTTTGAATGGTACCCATACCTGGATGAATTCAATAGGTTTAGGGATCTCTATCACGACAATTCTATTAATCGCTTCCGAAAAATACTGAAGGGAGAGAAGCAATCGATATTAAACAGATTCTTTATCGGAAAATAAACATAGATTAAAATGAAATAATATGTATCAATATGTATTTATTATTGTTATTACATATAAAAAAACATAATAAGAATTATGTAATTTTTTTGTTTTTTGGGTTTCCGGAACGATTTAATCAAATTCCCATAAAAGCCTATGGTAAATCGATGATCGGTTAACGAACAATTCGGATAAAGAACATTGTCTTGGAACGGATTGTTTGTTAACCGATCACCCACTGTATATACAAGTGGGTGTTCGGTTAACGAAGAAATGGGATAACGAACACACTTTTGAAAGATTTTTATGTTCCGTTTTACGAAACACATGTTCGGATAACGAACACTTCACAGAACAAACTGTGGGACCCATTAACGAACAGTTCGGATAGCGAACACTTTTTCGAAAGATTTTTATGTTTGGTTTTACGAAACACATGTTCGGATAACGAACACTTCACAGAACAAACTGTGGGACCCATACATGTTCGGATAACGAACACTTCACAGAACAAACTGTGGGACCCGCGAACTGACGGAATGACAGGTCAGCCCGATGGCTGCGTGGTAATGTTGTGACTTAACATTCTGGAAGATCCGGGGGTCCCACTCCTCCAATTTTTCAGGAGGGATCTGGGCCCGGCCAGTTGAAACCCATCCTTCCGGTTGACTCCATCATGGGTATTGTTCAGCCTGTGATGATGGCGGCTCTATAAGTGGCCGCCTCCGGATAAAAATATTCCAAGAGGATATTTCTGCTTAACTAACCTAACTGAATGCAGGCTTAGGCCTTGCGCGTTGGTAGACTTAAGGATAGAATAACAGTAATTTTTCCTGATTAAAATGAACTCGGAGATAACTTAAAACAAATCAAAGATTTATTAAAGAAGGTAAGAGAGATTTTACAACATTTTGGTCTTAGAATGGCACCCATACCAGGATGAGGTCAATAGGTTTGGGGATTTCTACCACGAGAATGCTATTATTCACTTCCGAAAAATCCTGAAGGAGTCAGAAAAGCAGTCGATATTGGACAGATTCTTTATCAGAAAATAAACAAATAATCTTGCATTTTCATTTATATGTATATATTATTGTTATTACAAATAAATAAATGCAGTAAGAAATTATATAATTTTTTTTTGTCTCCGGAACGAATTAATCAAATTCCCATAAAAACCTATGGTAAATCGATGATCGGTTAACGAACAATTCGGATAACAAACATTTTCTTGGAACGGATTATGTTCGTTAACCGAAACCCACTGTATATATATAAACAGATTCATGTGAACATAATCAGAATCACCACACGAATCTTGTTTAATATATTTAAGAGCATGCAAATAATTTTTCTCTACTAATAATAATAGGATATTTAATAATATTAATTATCTATAGATATTTAATAATAGATATTTGATTATCTCTTAATTATCATTACTAATTTATTAATAATAATAGCTACCAAGTTATCTATTATTATTAAATCATAAGAGAATTGTCTCGAAATCTGTATTTCTAGACAATTCTAGAATGTAAACATTACCAATTGTTTTTATATCAAATCATTGTAACAATAATTATGAAAATTTTGTTTATAACTTTGTGGTCAGTTTTAATTTATTCAAAACTAGCGAGAATTGAAATTTTTGAAACTAACAGAAGTGTATTTTTTACATATTTATTAATAATAGAATTAATTATAAAGATTATTATATATCGTACATATTCTATCTGTTGGTTGTAACACAATATCAGCTGGATTGCAATTCTCTTGTATAGGATGATTGAAAAATACACAATTCAAAAATTCATTTTACTTATCTGGCCTTTTATTTATTAGTTTATAAAATAACAAAATTACGTATCCATCTGTGGTAATATCGCAGAAAAAATTCTATTTAAATAAGCTTTTATAAATTATTTTTTTACAATGTATTGTAAAACTGGCAATTTAATTTGTGAAAGATTTTTTTAAATAGACATTTCAGAATATTTTTGGAGTTTCCGTCTTATCAGGATTTCGCATTGTTGCAATTGGAGAAGCTGAGGGGAGAGAAAAAAATTCGTCATTATTGTTCTATTCTTACATTAGATGCCGCTGGTCTCCTCAAATAGTAGATAAATTTACGTTTTCATCTTTTTTCTTAATACAGTAAAAATTAAACGTAAAAGTTATAATACAATTGTTATAATAGTAATAATAATAAAGATATGCATGTCATATATACACCCAATGTCAGCTTGTACATCTACATAGGATTGTCGGCATGAGATTGTGTTCTTAAAGTTTTTTGATTAACAGTTTTGTCTTTGGTCATTTGTTCTGTAAGTATTTTTGAAATTTTTTTCTGAGCATGGAAATTACCTGCCATTCAACAGCAAATTACATCGCTCATTCATGATATTGACAAAAAGTAGATTGCAGTTTTAAAGATGGTTTTGTTAGACTCGATGGTGTCATTTGTGGCTATTCTAGTTTACTCCAACTAATCACAATTAAACAAAAATTAGTGTTATTAACTTTTCACATAATTACCAACAATAGTATCTCTAATTGTTATAAAAATTATGGGCGAAAGCGAAACCAATTAAAAGATAGTAAAAAGTTACCTTAGAATAACAGAAGGAAACCAAGCAATGCCATCATATTGAAGAAATGTATCTGTAATCAGATGACTAATCAATAATCAAACGACTAAGCGAATATTGCGATACTATTTGCGTTGAACAGTTGTACTTTCCTTTTATTAAACAATATGACAAATTTATAAATTTAGAATATATAGATGAAAGAGAAATTTTCGGTTATTTTATAATTTCAAATATAATACAGGAATTCATGAAGAAACAACTTTTTTGAATCGTGTAATGTTAAAAATCAATATGAATTAGGTATTTTTAATCTGTTTTATACATCAATTGCAGATTATAAAAGAATCACTGTAAACACTATTAATGTGGATCTCCATCTTTAGCAAATCTAGCACAGAGTACTTGCAAGCGTTATCTTAATGAATTAAAGGATCCTTATGGGTAATGTATACCGGCTGTTTTCGAGCACCCGTACCACTCTTTTTTTCTCGGAAACGCGATGAGATAGGAAATAGGAGAAAAATTTTGATTACCAAAGTATACCCGAAGAATCAAATGGGCATGATAAAAAAATTTTTTGAGCCCATCGGAAGTAGGGGCACAAGTTTGGGCATGATAAAAATTTTGTGGGCCCATAGGAAGTAGGGGCACAAGGGGTCATATGAAATCTCCAATGGAAATCAATGCCGATTTTGGCATAATTGGATAGAATTTGTGAAAAACAAACAAGTTTTGTTTTGAAAGTTTTTTAATATCACTTACGGATTGTGAGATATCACAAAAAAAAGATGCTGCTACCACCGATGGGGATGTTCAAGCAGTAAGAAGAATAAAAATCAGACAGAGGGCATCTGTGTACATTGCCAAACATTATTGAAGCAGCAAAGAGCAGTAATGTGAAGATTCAAGGTGAATTCTGGTACTTGGTAGTAGCACTTGAACCATAGGTATGACAAGTCTCACCATTTCCGAAACCAATTAAAAGATAGTAAAAAGTTACCTTAGAATAACAGAAGGAAACCAAGCAACGCCATCATATTGAAGAAATGTATCTGTAGTCAGATGACTAATCAATAATCAAATGGTCAGATTCTTCCTTTTATTATTGCTTGAATAGCCCCATCGGCGGTACATGCGGCGGCATCTTTTTTTGTGATATCTCAATATCTGTAAATGATATCAAAAAATTTTTAAAACAAAAGTTGTTTTTTTTTTTCACAGTTCTATCCAGTTATGCCAAAATCGGCATTAGTTTCCATTGGAGATTTCATAGTTGACCCCTTGTGTCCCTACTTCCGATGGGCCCACAAAATTTTTATCATGCCCATTCGATTCTTCAGGTATACTTTGATTATCAAAATTTTTTCCCTACTTCCTATCTCATCACGTTTCCGAGAAGAAAGGGTGGTACGGGTGCTGGAAAACACCCAGTGTATATGCACGAAACCTCAACCTATTATTAGGCAAGAATATACCTAGACACAGGCCTTTGTGCTCATAAGCGAGCTTCTCTCTCCAGTAAACATAGCTTGAACAAGTCATAATCATTCATTAAAGTGTAGCTTATCATCCTGGAGGATCCAGGTTCCACACCTCCAGTGTTTCAGAAAGGTGCGAGCCCGGCCTGTTGAACCCAATCCTTCAACCTTCCAGTTGACTCTGTCATGGGTGTTGGCCAGCCTGTGATGAACTCTACAACTGGCCCCCACCAGATAACTAACTACACTAACCTATAACCTCATAATCTTCCATTTCTTCAAAATGGGAATGAATCCACATTTTATCTGTCAGATTGGCACAATTCTATCATATTCTACAATGCTGTCACTTTACAGCTAGCTTATAAATTTAATATGCAAGTGTTTGTACAGTGAGGACTTTGTCCATAGCCCATTTTATAGTAATTGTGTCTCAGATTGCATTAAATAAATAACTGTTTTCTTTTATTTGATTGATTAGTGTTTTATATTTTAATGTTGTTTTGTTTTTTTAAGTTATTATATGAAATTTTATAATTACATTAATTATATTACAGTTGAATTTTGAAATAATTGTAAAAACTAACGAAAAAGATTTTTAGATTTAATTTTCGAATATCCTGTTGATTTGAAGAAATTTGACTATTCTAAATTACTTTATACCTCCATAAACAAGGCATTGGAGAGAAAATAATGTCATATAACTCACAAGAGAAGAGACCAAAATTGAGCAGATTTCTTAACGAATAGAACTATACGCATTAGAATTGATAATTCTTACCACTATTCCTAATAAAAGCAAACATCTGATTGAGTGAATAAGGTCCGAGAAGCAATTAAAAACTTTCACTGTCTTCATCAATCCATACAATTAAGGTAAAGTGCAAAGACTTCTCCGAAAAATTGGAAAACATTCGATCTCAGCAGTTTTTCATATTGTATGTAAATGTATTCTCTAGTGTTATGATCTTGTTACAATTACCTATTTAAACTTTCAGAATAATTTTATGAAAGGAAACTAAGATGATAAAGGATTTAGTACTCTCAAGATATTACTTATGTTTGAATAGTTTCATATTTTTATGATTAGGAAGTTATGGTTCTAATCGTTTCGTTGATTTTTCGATTCATTTGCTCTTACTAATAGCCTTTCAAATTCCGATGGCCTCTTATTGACTCGCCTACATTTAAGTTCTTTTCGACCGAAAATCTCCAAAAACTCGCGTTTGGTGTGAATGCGATCAATTGTCACACGTGGTGTCAGAAACATTTCAAATTTAATATACCACGCCCCATAATTGGTGTCAGCAATGGGATTGTGAACAAAAAAGTGGGGTCTTCCAAATTATTTCGTTTCAAAAAATTGTTTTTATACTTTAGTTCACAATGGCACTCGCAAACAGAGATGAAGCAGTTGGAAGTTAATCGGAAATTATAAAATCTTTTATGATGTTGGGAATGGTATTTGTAACATTTGATGGAGAGCTAGGTTTTAATACTAACGTTATTTCAAATTTTATCCTTATCGAGCTGTGTGCATTTGCATGTATTAATATATGTTATCTATCTGTATTTGTATGTATTGCTATATATATATATATAGTTAAACTATTTATTTTAATAAATATTTTTATATATTAACATAGTTGTCTTTATTGCCACGTATTTCCAACATTGTTCTGAAATCTGAGTGTTACTTATCTGTGTTCATTTGGTGAAATCAGGACTTTGTCTCCAGTCAGCAATTAAAACGCATTAAAAGGCAGCTGCTACAATATCCATTAAGATTGCATTTGTCCTCAGCATTAACAAATAGATTATGTTGGCTGTAATCTTTAATTGTAAAATTCTAATACTTTATTCATTTTTGATTACGTTTCGCCTGTTATAGCAACATTGGGTGTAATAACATTGAAGAGATATTATTGAAATGTTTCTCAAGATGAATCTATATGAAAATCTTCTCAAACAGAAAACTATTTTGTATCAAATTCTATTAAAAATTATCATCGTTTTAAGTTTAATGCATGAATACTCATCAACATAATAATGTTTCTGATCAAATGAAACAATTCTCTACACCTTTAATAATAATTACGTCTATTAAGGATGACAACTTATATCAGTGAAAGATAGATACTCAAATAATCTAGAAATTGCATTTTTTTATAGTTTCCATAAGCTAAACACAGGAAATTTAGCTTCCTATTCTCCTTTTATAACTCTCCAGAGTAGAATTGAGTTGCCATATTTTTTCATAACTCTTCAGTAGTTTCGCCATAACATTTCCAAATTTCAGCTTTCTAGGTTTAGGGAAGTAGTAAATTCAAGGGAAGAGACATAAAATATACATGGTCAGTAGGCATTATGCATTTGTATATATGTATACAAAAATTATTATGTATGAATGATACTATTTTGTATTTGACAGATGAAATTTTTTGAATGGGCTAAAAACAGTCATGTCAATTGTTTTGCTGAAATAAAGTTATTTTAATAAACTTCCTGAGTAAGAACTTCTAAGAATCATTTTATTGTGTGTTGACCTCTGTTGAAAAAAATGAAAAACTGGAGATGTGGGACTCGGAATCGAACCCTACTCACCAAGGTAGTGATGTTTTTAGACGAGAAGAAAATTGTATAAATTTGAAACCCTGTAACCGTTATCACATATTAAAAGAAAATTATTATTTTTTAATAAAAATATAAATAATAATAATGAAACTGTTTAGTGCTGGATCTACAAAATATTTTAAAATGTATTTAAACTGATAAACGACAAAAATATTAAAATAATATTGTACATTATTTGTTTGTTATCCTTTTAATATTGCAATAAAGAAATGAATTTATTATTATTTTTGTGCTGTTATTGAATGCTCGATGTATATGTTAATTTTTTAGATGGATAATTAATATCTGAACCCATAGTGAATGAACTCCAATAATTTATTTAGGATAATTTTATAACATAAAAAATGTTTCTCTATAGAGCAGAAATTTATACCTTTGAAGTAATCTGTTTTGCAAAAATAATGTTATTCAATGAATGCAGTGGTTCAAGCACCTGCCAGCATGGGATTAAAAAAACAATAATTGTACCTTATAAACATCTTAAAAAGAGGATTTAATATTAAAATTGACATATTCGTGGAACAATATGGAATAAGTCTCTAAAATTTTAAGGATTTAAATCTGGTTCTTGAAATATATTTTGGGAAGCAACAGACACACACTATACGTGAACATAGAACCTGTGAAAACGAATATTCTGTTCGTGTTTTAATAAAATTAGGATGGAATGAAAACTACCAAAATAATTATAAAAAGAAAAAAGCTTTTTACAGCCGAGAGAGAATATATATCACAATTTATATAATAGCGACATTGTTAAAATTTGAAATGAATCTTATGTGTTACATTTATGGTTCTATTCCTGTTCTTTTTTTTTAATTCATTTTGCGAGATTTCTTAATATGTTCTCTTTTTAACCTTCCATATCAGCTCTTTTGCTACTGCTAATATATCAATAAAGTGAAATAATTATAAAAAGTTCGATAGGTATGCATATAAGAAAATTTCTAATAGTATACATCTTAAAATTAGGCTTTTGTGCCCAAGTTCGATTCCTGTTGGAAAAAGTTCTAAAAGTTTTTTTCCAATTGTTCAACATATATCGATACATGTCGCATATCTCGTGATATTCGTCGCTCGGTAAACCTGTTCTTTTCACATATAAGTTTCTGAAGGAAACAAAGTTGTTTGGCAATAACTTATTGATCATTATTATTTGCAGTATTTGTGATATTCTGAATCGCGTGTTTTACATTCACAGAACGAAAAATTATATACAGTGCATGTATCAAATTGACATTTTTCTTTCAGACATGTTTGAGTCAATCCATCTGTGAATATATCAACTTCCTCCACATAAATTGTGTTATAAACAACTCTACGCTATAGAATGGAACTAATCCAACGAACAATTGTTGAACAGATTCCACGTGTTTAAGAATGTATGCATATATATTTTATCCGTAATTTATACAGTATTGCCTTTCAATCCTGTTTCTGGAATGCTGTGCATTCCCGCGTGGCGCGACCCTGGATGGGAATTTCGTAAAATACAAAGGGCCATATTGAAAACTATATAGTTGATGGTAAAGGAACATACTTTAATTGTTGCAGCAGAAATATTAAGAAACCCTATATTGATAATGCATCTTGTACGGATTTAATTTTATAATTTTCTTTAGAACATTTTAAATCATTGCCGAAAACGTTTCATCTAATTTGCATATTCCTATATTCAGTATATTATTAAGATATATTATCATTTAATTTGTTAATTTTTCGGTCACCCGAAATTATCAGAGAAAGAATCTTATCGAAGATTCTCTATTATAAATTGTTTGTCACAAGTCTTCAATTCTGCTCTTAAGTGCTGTTGAGATGGCATTCGATATTCTCAACTGGATATTCTATTGCACGTTTCATCAATTAAATTCGAATACTGACCATTGGAACATTGTTTTCAATAGAAATATGCGTTCCTTCAAAGTATAAACATTCCGAGCGATTAGAAATATTTTAGTTTTACATAATTTACATTTCTATTCGTATCTTAATTCTTTAGACGTTTTACAATTTTTAGAAACCTTACCGACTGATTTCAACGTTCTGGAACAACCAGAATCAATTAATTCAATAGCTGAAGAATGAAGTTAAACGGGATGGCCCAGACCTCAATTAAAATAATGAAAAACTGGAGTTGTTGGACTCCTTCCTATATTCAGTATATTATTAAGATATATTATCATTTAATTTGTTAATTTTTCGGTCACACGAAATTATCAGAGAAAAAATCTTATCGAAGAATTCTCTATTATAAATTGTTTGTCACAAGTCTTCAATTCTGTTTTCCTATATTCAGTATATTATTAAGATATATTATCATTTAATTTGTTAATTTTTCGGTCACCCGAAATTATCAGAGAAAGAATCTTATCGAAGATTCTCTATTATAAATTGTTTGTCACAAGTCTTCAATTCTGCTCTTAAGTGCTGTTGAGATGGCATTCGATATTCTCAACTGGATATTCTATTGCACGTTTCATCAATTAAATTCGAATACTGACCATTGGAACATTGTTTTCAATAGAAATATGCGTTCCTTCAAAGTATAAACATTCCGAGCGATTAGAAATATTTTAGTTTTACATAATTTACATTTCTGTTCGTACCTTAATTCTTTAGACATGTTTTACAATTTTTAGAAACCTTACCGACTGATTTCAACATTCAGGAACAACCAGAATCAATTAATTCAATAGTTGAAGAATGAAGTTAAACGGGATGGCCCAGACCTCTATTAAAATAATGAAAAACTGGAGTTGTTGGACTCCGAATCGAATCCTATCACCAAGGTAGTGATGTTTTTACATGGTGACCATACAACTTACGAAAATGTTAATAAAACTGATTTTCTGAATATAACGCAAAAGTTTTATTTTATAATAAATTTTTGAATTCCTCCTTTTTTAATTGATTACGTTAGAAAAATGAAGGAACGAAAAATTAAAATCCCAATAATAAGTTTTAGAAAGTAATTTATAATAGTCCTTGAATAATAATAATAAAATATAATACCCATCATTCTATTAAATCGGGTTCTTAACGGTTAATCATGTGTCTAAGCCTAGTTCACACCCATATTGTAGAAAATTTAACATCGTAATAACTAGATCGTTTATTGCGTACCGAGTAAATAAGAATGCTATATAGCTGCAGTTCCCAAATGGTGTTCCGCAGAACCCCAGGGTTCCACCAAAAGTTTTGGGTTTCGTACGAAATTCACTAGTTTTATACAAAGAAATATTTCCATACTCATAATTTAAAGTCTAAAATCTAATATCCGAACGCTTTGAGTGCCTTTGGGGTAAAAAGTATTTCACCGAACAAATAACCAAACTCACCTCGTATATTACCCGCTATTGCTTGGCTGCTATAGTGTAGAGAGCAGTAATGACTATCCAAACCCAGAGCCCCATTTTTAGCAAATGGGTCTAAGCCGGTAAATACCAGTGGCCATCAAAATTTGTAGTTTCAGATTTTTGTTTTATAAATAAAACATTATATAACATATATTGCGTTTATTATTTAATATAAATAAGGGTTCCAGAAATATGTAACATATTTAGAAGGGTTCTGCTTTAAAATAAATTTGGGAACCGTTGCTGTACAGTAAGCTGTGTACATTGTGTTTTACAGAGAACGCAAAGTAGAGGATCACAACAACAGATGGACATATTTTCTATATAGTACTGTACATTAAAGCGGGAAAGTCGTACGATACGGGAACGCACGAGCGGGGTTTCACTGTATATTTAATAATCATTTTTAAATCTTGCGTGGATATAATTTTATCAATAGACAGATAGTCAAATTGACAATGTGGTAGGATAAAGGTCTCGTTTGATTGTTTTTCATAATAAAAATCACAACAGAAATTGCTTGATTATATGCTGTAGCTAGATTTTCGAAATAACTATGTGGAACAGAGGAATAGATTATAACACCGAACGAAATTGTTGAAATAAAATTTGACGAAAACCACATACACAGAGCATGTTTTGTGTAATAAATTTTACACAAAATAAAATTTATTACAATCTCCAATAAAATTCATGTTGGAATAAGAAGCATAGATAAAATTAATGATTTTTAACGAATGATTTAAACTATGGTTTAATTTCTTACTATTAGAAGAAATGCTGAATAAAAAATAGAAAACAGAATCTCACACTGAAAACTGGTTCCATGCATATAATGCATGAACCAGATCTTCAGAACATTTGCTTTTGATATGTTTTTTAGAATATATCTATAATAGTACTGGATTTACTAAGCAAATCCAATACTATTATAGATTTTTCTTAATAAAAATATTTATATGATCTTCCAATATCAAAAGAATCACTCCTAAATCAGAATGATAGCAAAGTTATATAGAACAATTATTATAATTTATTTAAAGTTTTGATATTGTTTCAAAGAATATTCAATATAAATAAAATATTCCATAAACATACTTATCTTCATTTAGTATCAAATAATCATCAATCAACTATATACTGTATTTAAAATATCGATATCATCATCGTAACTTATTAGGCATGACAATGAAATACGGTAAATTGGATTAATATAGAAAATAAATAAAATAACATATAATAGTAATTATTGAGCCACTCCAACATCTGGGAATATTACTTAACTAATCGAATAAAACACTTTCAATTCATTTTAAACGACATAATCTATTTTTATATTTGTCCTGAATCAAATTTCTGCACAAATCAAAACATTTATTTCTTTTATTTTGATGTTTCATCGTATTACATCTTGCTACTTTGTTTTCTGTTTAATTCAACATTAGAAAAGTCTCTTTATTATTATTATTGTATAAGTTTTCCTCTTTTACTTTTTCACGTTTATCATCTTACTATGTTTTATTTTTTACATATCAGATAAATCATAAAAGAATATTAAGCAAATATAATACTAGTTCAAGTCATTGTTGCAATTTAAATTGCAAGTTATATAGAACAATTATTATAATTTATTTAAAGTTTTGATATTGTTTCAAAGAATATTCAATATAAATAAAATATTCCATAAACATACTTATCTTCATTTAGTATCAAATAATCATCAATCAACTATATACTGTATTTAAAATATCGATATCATCATCGTAACTTATTAGGCATGACAATGAAATACGGTAAATTGGATTAATATAGAAAATAAATAAAATAACATATAATAGTAATTATTGAGCCACTCCAACATCTGGGAATATTAGTTAACTAATCGAATAAAACACTTTCAATTCATTTTAAACGACATAATCTATTTTTATATTTGTCCAGAATCAAATTTCTGCACAAATCAAAACATTTATTTCTTTTATTTTGATGTTTCATCGTATTACATCTTGCTACTTTGTTTTCTGTTTAATTCAACATTAGAAAAGTCTCTTTATTATTATTATTATTGTATAAGTTTTCCTGTTTTACTTTTTCACGTTTATCATCTTACTATGTTTTATTTTTTATTTACCAAACATTTCAGATAAATCATAAAAGAATATTAAGCAAATATAATACTAGTTCAAGTCATTGTTGCAATTTAAATTGCAAGTTATATAGAACAATTATTATAATTTATTTAAAGTTTTGATATTGTTTCAAAGAATATTCAATATAAATAAAATATTCCATAAACATATTTATCTTCATCGTTTCCTATTTCATAATTTCAATGTATAAGTTTATAATTTATTTAAAGTTTTGATATTGTTTCAAAGAATATTCAATATAAATAAAATATTTCCTATTTCATAATTTCAATGTATAAGTTATGATATTTATAAATCAATAAACACATATTGCAACAAATAGTATACCTGTAGTTGATTATCATAAATGCTGTTACTATTTATTTTTTCTGAAAACAGACACCATTTATTTGTAATTTTTATCTGGAATAATAATAATAAATAGTTCATAATAGTCATATCAGATTACAGTATTCATTTTACAGTCTATATAACATTCGTAACTCATGCCAAAAAATAAATAAGAATAAAAATATTCTCTTGTATCAAAAGTAAACAATATATTATTTTGATATCTCCATTGCTGAATTTTGAATTATAACTGCAAATGAATGCAGTACTATATTTCTCATAATAGAGAAACAAAACAAATGTCAGTAAACTCTACAGGCACGTGTAGAGAAGTGAATGACATCATCCCTGAATAGAAACAAAACATCCATCATCCGGAAATAGAAATATATATAGTATATAGTTTTAACATGAGATGGGATAATTATGCATAAATTAAATTAATGCTTATAACTACCTAAATTAAACTATTGATATTTTTATATTAAATATTTTCAAGTTCTTATAAATAAAATTATTGACCTCACGATAAATTTCATAAACAAATAATACATTATTTTATTAAATAAGATTACAGGAATATATAAATCTGGTTTTGTAAGTCACTACGATATATATAGTACAGCTATTATGAATTTAAAAAGGAAGATGCATGTGTTTTGAACTAAATTTATCAGTAAACAATTTTCCGGTATGAAAAAAGTAATACATGTTTTCTGACTTTTTTTTTCAATTTTGAAAATTTCAAATAGAAATCTTTTATTTTTTTTAAATTTTTATCTTTAATTACTCAAGATTTTATCCTCAAATATGAAAAAATATTTTACTGAAACTCTTGTAAATATACAAGAGTTTCAGTAAAATATAATTATAATTTCAAGTTGCAATATATATATATATATACAGGGTGGGCCAAGATAAACCGAACCTAACCAAGTATCTTCTCCCATGTCGGGTTCGGTTTATCTTGATCCACCCTGTATATGGCAACTTGCCATACATACATTCATAAAGATGATAAAATAGTCCTTCAAACCTTCTACAAAGTTAAAGTACGGAGCGGGGCCTCCGAGAGAGATTTTTCAGCCGGGACAAGACTATTTGAAGCCCCTCATACATACATGTTTGTTTTAAAATAATTGACCACATTTTATTATTTACTTTTTAAGAGAGATTCTATTGATCAATTATAAAAATTATAAAGGAATTTTATCAAAATTGTTAAATAATAGCAAATAGCTATCAATGGACTATTGGTAAGTTGCAATATATATATATATATATAATCATGATTTATAGATGAAAGAATTCCTATTATTATTTTTTATATTTTTATTGTATATTTTCCGATAATTATTTCTATAAATCACGAGATCAAGTTGTTTAATAATTATATCATTTCAGTTTCAGAACATTAGCCTATTAATAACCAATGAAATGAATTCGATAATTTTAAATAAATTGATAAAAATAAAAAAATTGAAATTATAATACTGCATAACCATTTTTTATGATGATAATAATAATAAATTAAAAAAATTTCAGACACAAGATTTCGGAAAAAGGAAAAGTCAAGCTTAAATTATTAAAACTGGTTTTCCTTCTTTTTTTTAAAATGATTTATTTCCTAAGAGGTAATTATTTTATATTATATTTAGAATACTGTATAATATTCTCTTCATAACTTCGTCTTTTATCCTTTTATTTTTCGGTATTGAATCTAGCGATCAAATTAGAAAATATTTAACAGTATAAATATTTTCCTTCAATAACAACAATAATAAGTAAATAATTGAAAAAATACATTTAATTAATAATTGATTTTTCTGTATAAGTATTTTTTATTATTGTATTTAATATATTGTGTTAAAAAATTCATAAAAAAGTTAAGAATTCTTGACTATTAAAATCTGTTTTTCCAAATTTTAAAGCATCTTAAATGAAATGGCTTATATTTGTTAATATATACTGTAGATATTCCATAATTTCATTTAAATAGAAAAATTTATTTTTTCGAAGAATTAAAGATTCATAAATTTATTTTATTAATAGAATTTTTAATTTAAATCTCAGAAATTTTCTAAATTTTGACTTTCTTTACCAATAAATATTGAGAATACTTGAACAGTATTAATTTATTTTACTAAAGGTAATTAATTATTTTTATTTAAATCTATTATTTTCAAAATAAATTTTAGATAAAATGTGATGAAACTGAATAAGACATAATCAATTTAATTAATATAATATATCTGTTCAATATGTTGAATAAACACAATAAAATATTTTAAAACAATACATTAGTAAAATTTTTGAAAGAATATAATAAATGTATGCAATGTTATATTTTTTTCAGAATTTATTATTTATTCCAGTCTTATTAATTGATTCCTAAACTGAACAAGGTTGTTTCAGGTTTGTGACTGTAAGGAACGTGTTATATACTGTTTAATATTTTATTTTCCTAAATGTTTTTTTTTTTTTTAGTGAGGAATTTGTGCTAATTGTTTTGGAAGTTTTTACATTTGAAAATATAGAAACTTTTCTTTTTTATTTTTCTAATTAGATTTGTCCTTTGGGCAGATTCTATTGACTGGTAAACCTTAAAATAATCTAACCTAATTGAATTCAATTTTATATAATAAAAACCATTTATACAAAAAATTGGCTGTAGGCCTATATATTAATTTTGTTCTGCTATTCGTCCACAAGATATCTAGAAATCTAAATATGGCAAGCATTCAAATTTTGTCATTAATCAATAAATGAATTATTTATTATTATGTTAAATTCATTCAATAAAAACATTAATTTTAAAATTATTCAATAATCTGATTAGAAGTTGTCTTCCTTGAAAAAATAATCATTGGAAACATTTAAAATCTGATGCAATGTGATGAAACTGCGATAACTGAGACAATATTTCTGAAACTACATAATTTATAACACATAAATGAAATCATAATTTTTGAAGAGATTTTTAAAATATTATTATATATGTTATAGCAATGATCCTATATAATTAATTTATTTTCTGTCTGTTAGGCTGTCTACACAATATATATAATTAAAACATTGTAAATCAATCAAATTTTAGAAAATCGTTACTTTTTATCAAATTACAGTAGGGTTTCTGTCTACACAATATATATAATTAAAACATTGTAAATCAATCAAATTTTAGAAAATCGTTCCTTTTTATCAAATTACAGTAGGGTTCTATGAAAAAGGCGCTGAAATAGCCGTCGCCTATATCCGAAATTCAGTCTTACATAAATTCAGCAGCATAATTTAACAAATCAACTGACTTAAGTAATGATAACTAATTTTGAAGTCTTTACCGGTCCAATTACAAGGTGGTAGCGTTTGAAATTTTAATAATTCTACACAGTATTCTGTTTAGAATTATTTGTCATGTTATCATTTGAATGATTTTTAATGGCTGTCACATTATTTATCATCGGCAGTTGCGCATTATTTGTTTATTTTTATTATGCTAGCATTGTAAATGATGTATCAATGCTATCAAACATGTTTTGATAATCACAAAAAAATACCTTAAATACATATTTAGTGCATTATTCTTTCTAGAATTTTTTTTACAAATGACCTAGCTGTTTTTCAATTCATGTATCATTTCAGCTTATAGACTATATCTATTATATTTGTTTCGAGTTATAAATCATATTGCTGTATTTCTCTATTTTAGAATATGAATCGGTATTAAATACCGTATGTTTTATACAAATTCTAAAATCTACTATTTTCTGCAACTTCATATAGTAGGCCCTAATTGTGTTTGTAATTTATCACTTTTTATTTTCGAGATGTAGCAATTTTATTTTATTTCTATTTGTTTGTTTTCGTGTTGCTATTTATTATTTGCTTATTATTCATTTCACAGATGTCCTTTATCAATGTTGCTAAAAGACTTTTTGCAACATTGATATTTTTTTAAACACATTTTAAGGTTATCCTCGACCCTTATACATAAATTAAATTTAAAGAATTTCAAATTTTTATATTTATCAAATGCTGTAATTTATTATCATTATTTCATTAATCAATAAATTGATATAGCCTAAATTTATATATTTTTACCATAAATCATAATGAGAATTAATTTTTCCATATACCGGTACTATTAAGTTTGTTAAGATTTATTTTAATAAGTGAATTTGCTATTTTTATTTGGTTTATATATTTAATATCCATTCATTCAAAGAATCTATTTATGACGGATTGTTAAAAAATGATGGTAAAAGCATTGCCAATGTGAATAATTCTTTATAAAACGCATATGACAAACATGAAAAAGAAAATTTGAGTTCTATCTGGATTTGTAATTCAAAGACAATTTCTCAAACAACAGAAAATTTACATAAAATTATTCAAGCAATAGTTAGATTAGATGGTGAATTCAGTAAACTGTTTGCTGTAAGAACAAGAATTAGTTAGGAATGTTATTTTATATCTCGAATTCTTCACTGTCTTAAATAATTAAATTGACAAAGTAATAATAAGCATTTTGTTACATGCAAACAATGATTTTAGTATTGAATTTAAAAGAATATTTCCAAATAATATTACAGACAGTACTGAATCTAAGCCGATTGAACCCAATCGGGCTCTGCGTTGAGGCAAAATTAAATCATGAAAAGGCTAATAAACGATCGAACAAATAATCGAACGACGAACAAACGAATCGACGAACAAATAATCGTTTAGATTTACTATTATGGCTGGGCTTTTTATACCCAGCCTTCGAACCTGTAATTTTTGTAGACACACAAAAAGAAATATTTTGTTGGGAAAAATTGAATGTAAATAAATCGATTTTATCTCTTAGAACATGCGGAAAAAATTTTCTATTTAAATTAACATTACTTTTGCAAATTCCAATGTATTCTTATCTAATTATCTAATATTCTGAAAATATTTTCTGACTTGTGAGTACTCAAATAAATTAACAATGGGTGAGTCTTTTTTAATTAGAATTAAGTACGCATACTATATCTGAATGTTGCCAGAAAATATCGAAAAAAGTTTCATAATTTAAATGAATAATAGGTTATTAGTTGATCTTGGATTAATACGGAAGTAGATGAAACTTGCATTTTTAACGTAAATATAAGGCCGGAAGAGTCTTACCGGTTAGCAAAAGGAAATGGGTTATAAGTGAAATTTACAGAATAACAAGTGAGTCTTTTTTCATAAATGATATTTTCATATGTTTATTTAACTGGACAAAATGAAAAGACGAAAATCTCTCTTTTATGATATACAGGGTAATTATAATTAATAATTATAATAATACCATAATTATATTATTTTTCAATATTACTGCAATCACGTTTAAAGAAGTAACATTCTGTCAAATAAAAGTGCTTCGAATAATAAGTAAATTTATTTATTTATTGTCATTGATAAGCAAATTAAATATAGGCCTATGTGACTATCTCGAACTTATTGATAGCGGGAACGTTGATTCTTGTATTTTTAAATAGAAACAATTGCTAATTAAAAATTGCGTATTTATTTATAAACGTTATATATTTTATTTATACATATAAGCTATATTTTGAGGGATCCCGTGAGAAATAGCCAATCGGGCCCCGCACTAACTTAATCCGGCACTGTACGTAATATGACAGTTATTGATTTTAATCTTTCTGATCCTTTATATCAAATTTTCCTCAAATCATACTACCTTTTTATTTATATAAAGCTTATATTATCGAATAGGCAAGATCAAACTACTGTAGGTGAGATATTTTCATTCAACAGTGAGAACGTCAGATTTTTTAAATAATTTTAATTGGGCTATTGAAAAACATGCAGTATAAAACAATCATATTTATTATATTAATAGGCACTATAATTTTATTGATAAACATAGTAAATATAATTAATTATCAAAACGTATATGTAAACTGTATTCATTATTTGTATCTTATAGAATATGAAGTGTTTATTGATAAATGAAATTACTATATTTTCCCCAGTGGCTCACAATATAATTTTTTTATTTATATTTAACTCTCAATAAAAATATTGGCCATACTTATAGAGAAACAATATAATAATAACATATCGAATTTATAATTTTCAGTACCAGATGCATTACTCATATTTACATGAAATAAGTTACATAATCAATCTGAATAATCCGCATCCACATTTTAAAATTTCAACTATAAACAGCGGTTCCTAACTAGTGTTCCGCGCAAAATATTTTGGGATTTCGTGTGAAATACAGTAATTTTATACAAAGAAATATTTCCACACTCATAATTTAAAGTCTAAACTCTAATATCCGAACTGTTTGATCGCGTTTGGTGTAAAAAAAGTTTCACCGAACAAATAACCGAACTCGCCTCATATATACCCGCTGTTACTCAGCTGCTGTAGTTTCTTTTTGAACAGTAGATAGCAGCGATGTCTATCCAATCCCAAAGCCCCATTTACTATGAAGCTGGTAAATACCAGTGGCCATCAAAGTTTGTAGTTTCAGATTTTTGTTTTATAAATAAAACATTATGCAAAATACATTGCGTTTATTATTTAATATAAATTAATAAGGGTTCCAAAAATATTAGAAAAATTAGAAGGGTTCTGCGTTAAATAAAGTTGGGATCGCTGATCTATAACATTATCCATATTCGTAACTTTCAATCATTTTTTAACGTTTTTCATTATACAGTGCATATTTACAACTATATTTCCTCGAACATTATCTACTAACATTAATATTTTATCATGCATTTCGTTCTTGTTTCACAACATTATTATAATTTCCTAAAATTTCCTTCAAACATTCTTTCACTTCAATTTCATCTCAAACTGTTTTCCATTAATCACCTTACTATGCTGCAATTAATTGAAAAAGGCAAAAAATATTTTAAATAACTTTACACGTATTATGTTTTTTATTTGTCATAATATTTTGATTTCCTAACTGTAATTAACAACATAATAATCTAATATAAAAAACTAACGTTTATTCAGTCTGAAAAAGCACATTTGTATTTTTTAATATCATCAATGTTTTTGATTTCGAATCTCGCACTTTGGTCTTGATGACTATAAAAATCATTGTAATTGCAGCATTTGAATATAACAGAAATTATTAAAATAATTTTAACTGTTTTAGAAATATTTTCTAATCACGAGAGAGAAAATTAATATCTCGAATTATATTCACAAAAATTTGTCTGCAAAATCTTGTTTGTTCAGTGATTATTATTTATATAATAGATTCAATTGGTATAAATCATATTCAATAAAATATATAACACAATTTTGTATATTTTTGTGTTTCAGTTTTATTCAAATAACATTCGATATTTCTTAATTTTTTTAGTTGCGCCCCCTTGCTAAATTTCTGGTTGCATCATTGTCAGTCTGTCCATTTCTTTGAAAATAATATTCAACAGGGACGATCTTATGTCAACTTTCGTTTTGCAATTTGTGACGTACTCTAGAGCGATTGCCGATTGGTTGTCGTTGGCGCCTATGTGAACTGGTTCAGCGGCAAGCGACGCCGACGACAATCATGTCCTGTCGCTGGCACGCACTATTGAGCGACATTTGACGCCCGTGTGAATCAGCCTTTAATAAAAGAATGAGATAGCCATGCACAGGAATATGTTAAATCATTATTCAAAATTTAATAAACATCTTAAATAAAAATCTGATATAAGATAAATAATGTATTAAATTATATAAAAATAAAGAAATTATATTTATTCAAAATAAGCTTTTATCTAATCACAAATTTAATAGATTATTTATACACATCAAAACACGACAAGAAACAAGCAATGGCCAAGCTGAACATTGACCTATTTTTAGAAATTATTAATTATGAACAGCTACACTATTTTGTAATATGAGTGATTTCATGCACACCGCCAGCCCGCAGGTATTTTATTACCTGCTGATTCAGATGCTTTGTAAAATGTAATGAATGCAATGAGAAGGACTTAAAGATTTAAGAAAATTCTAATTTTTCCAAATTTTTTGAAAAAAAATTATTCAATCTAACTACAGAGTTTAATAAAATGCAGAATCTCAGTCCACTGAAATCATTGGAGGCTAAAGACACAATTTGAAACTGTAATGATGCAAATATGATTACTGAGCATATTTGCAAACAACACAATATCAAAAATGATGCAAAGCAGCGCTCTACTATACTATCTAAATAATAATTTTTGTAGAAAATAATTAAAAATATCATATAATGCAATAAATTATTAGCTACTAAAAAAATAACCTTTTTCCATTTATTAGTAATAATTCTGTTTCATTTTAACTTCTAATTACATTTCTTTAATATTAAAATCATTCTGAAACATAAATAATATATATTGTGCATTCTAAATTACATAATGCACAATACAGTAGAGTCTTGCTAGTTTGATAATTACAGGACCAAATGTAGTTGGATAACCAAAAATGTTGAACTATTCAGAAGTGACTCACATAGAACATAAAGAGTTTTTAAATCTCATTTAGTGACTTGGAAACCATCATATAATTGTTTAAATATCCACCTTTGCAAAAACTAAAGATATTTTATAAAAAAATACAATATATTCATTTATATTTATTTTATTTATTTATATAATAATGTAAAGAGGTTAACTATGACCTGTCCTGTTTTGTTTTATTATGCTCTATTATTATTTATCGTTATTTTCAATATTATCTAATGTATTATATTTTAGTTTAAGAGTTGACTTACTTCCACATTCTCCATTGTAGTAGTTAGCAATCACATGTTATGGAACCGGAATCCATCCTCTGAAAGAGCTTTTCCGGTTAGTGATGTCATCTAATCTGAATAAGTTTACCACTGAGCCGATATGAGAAAATAAGACTGTTCTTTTATCAATGTTTTATTTGGTTTATAAATAAAATTGTAAAGAGGATGACATGAATTGATTACTCTGTAAGCTAATAAATCTGATATTGTGACGCGACATTGTAAAGAGGATGACATGAATTGATTACTCTGTAAACTAATAAATTTAAAACTTGTTGCATGAATTTTTGTAAATGAAGCAACATGGGACTGTAAATCACTCTATATGAAAGCTTACGTAGCCAATGATATGGAGAGGTGTTGGTTCTAAAGTGAAATTGGCTGAATGACATTCAAATTCTTGTAAAGATCTACGATTGCTTGAAGTTTTGTTTCGGTGGTGAAAGTCTTAAAAGTTTAGTATTTAAGGTTTATTTCTTGTGAATAATCGGATTTTGGATATTTGAATTTGATTAAACAAGTTTTGTTGATTAATTGATTGGTGCTTTATATCATTTAAATAAAGCTTTAATTAACACTTTTGTAAGTGTTTTGGAGTTTAATAAATTTATATTTTTGTTACTTGTTTTAAGAATTTATTCAATTTGTTAGTATAAGTTTCTAACATCATTTTGTTGTTTAGATCTAACACTTATTTGATACTTCTAACTGTAAGTTCTAATTCCGTTTCTGCTGGTTAGGTGTTAAGTTTTGATAGATTGTTTGGATTTAATTATATTTAATTTAGAAAATCTCTGCTGTGTAAACCAAAATAACAAAGCTTCACTCACCTTCTTGTATTCAAATTTCTTTATAGTTTTCCCGACGTTTTCCATCATCAGCTTTATTAGAATACCACTTCTCTAACTCACTTCTTTTTCGCTTCCAGTCACCAATAGTAACTTGTCCTACACCAAATTCAGATGAAATTTTTTGCATAGACTCGTCTTTATCAAATCTCAGAGCTTCTAATTTTTGCTGGATTAAAAGATAAGTTTTATTTCAGGCCGAACTCTGGAATTTGCAGAGTTGTTAGACCATTAGGTTTAGTTTATAATTAATATTCTTGACATTCGTTAGAATTAGCAACTTTGCAATATTACTGTAATACATGTTTTTATGTATTTATAATAACAACCATCCAAACTAGGTTATTATTGTTTGTCTTTCTTTTTGTTGCAATGAGATTATGCCATTGTCTTAATAACATGATGTAAGAGCATTCGCTTCCTTCTGTTATTCTATATAAGCAACAGCTGGGAGCTGAAATTTTAATCCAGTGAGCAAGATTTAGACCAGTCTCATCACAGTTATATAACTGATTTTCTCATAATTGTTCTGCTGAATAAGATGAAATTTCTTTTTAAAGTCTGTGAACTCTTGAATTCTTGTGTGTTAATTTTTCTCTGCAAATGTTAAGCTGCCTTATCCCATATCTTTTTTTACACTGATTGAGCCATCCTACACTAATGATGATATTGCTATCTCATTCATTAAATTCTTTTCTGAAAAGCAGAGATTTCTCTTGCAATAATGGACCTGATATAGGCATGCCTTTGCCTCTCTGCTGTGTAAACCAAAATAACAAAGCTTCACTCACCTTCTTGTATTCAAATTTCTTTATAGTTTTCCGACGTTTTCCATCATCAGCTTTATTAGAACACCACTTCTCTAAATCATTTCTTTTTCGCTTCCAGTCACCAATAGTAACTTGTCCTACACCAAATTCAGATGAAATTTTTTGCAAAGACTCGTCTTTATCAAATCTTCTCAGAGCTTCTAATTTTTGCTGGATTGAAAGATAAATTTTATTTCTCGTTTTGCTTGACATGTTTTAAAAAAAAATGGAAAATAAAAAATTTATTAAATATATCTGTGTAATGTGTGTTAATTAAATAGCACTGATCAATAAAAACACATGCGACAAAACAGCAACATTAAATGCTAAACAAAGAGCTTTTTAGAATATGCATGTGCCTCATGCAGTATAAAATTCTTAACCTAGCTTTAAGAATTTTATACTGCAGGAGACATTGTAACCCAAAAATGGCTTATCAATCACAGGTATTGAATGATCCAGAATGCCAAACTATCAAGACTCTACTGTAATATATCTATTATGCATTATATAAATTATATAATGTTATCCATATGCATTATACAAATTTCTGTACCATATCATCAATTGTTTATGTGTTTTATTTATTTATAGAAATTGTTCTTATTTTTTTTATCAATTAATTTCTATTTAATTATATTATTTATATTACCATTTCAGTATCAGAAGGAAAATCATCATCTTCCATACCAATTATATATGGTTGTTGACCACTCCAACGTAAATTTGAACTATGGGAATTATTCCCAGTTTGACTATCTGGGGATATGAGCTAAACAAAAAAAAACAATAAAAAAACATATATTTACAATTTTAAAAAATTTTAACTACAAGTAATGATCTTGTTACAAACATCTACTTCATAAACTGTTACAATATGAACATGATATTTTTTGAAATTTCTAGATTTAAAAATTATATAAAACTTTTTAAATGGTTTATAACTGTAAATAAACTGTGAAACTGTTTAAAATTTAATGTATTAGTACATTATTTAAAGATGGTAGAGCTTCTGTCATAAATCTCACTTTATAACTGGACATTTATTTCACATATTAAAATGTAAGATGCTGATAATTCATCCAATTAATAATATATATTATGCAGAAAGCTCATCTATAAGATTAAATTTATTATAAACTTTTCAATTTATGAACAAACTTCAATGAATTGAAGTTTGTTCATAAATTGAAAAGTTTATAATAAATTTAATTGAAATGAATTGTGTTGGTAACAAGAAGACAATCTTCATTTATTTTTATAAAAAGAGATATATATATATATTAAGTGCTCCACTCTTATCAGAGTATTACACTATAAAACAAACTGAATAAGAATTAAGTATACAAAGTGAAACATTGAAGGTTCTCTTCAGCAGAGAAGGCCAATAGAAGCTCAATTTATATGAAATTTTTTCTTTTTACAAATATTGTGAATAAAGGATAAGAAGCTTTTGTATAATGGTTCACAGGTCAAATAGTTCATAAGACAGGGCTAGGCAAGACCCTGGTAATGAGCTTCCAGGTTTAGCCACAATCGTTCAATTTCATAAATAGGACAGTCATAGATGATATGTTTGATCGTTTCAGTTTTTCCAGTGTCACAAGAGCAAAAGGCACTATCTGCCAAGTTTAATGCCGCTAAGTAGCTGTTAAGGTTACCATGACCAGTAAGGAATTGGGAAAGAACAAAACTGTATGTTGTGATAGGTGAAGTAATGGAATCAAAAACAATAGGGAAGAAAAGTTTAGTCACTGTGCCCTTGGTTTGTCCTGCACCATAAGTTGTTCCATTCATGTAAGATATGATTTTTTATAACCCTTTGGTAAACTTCTTTAGAGTAAGGCAAGGTAATTATGGGCAAGTCCTCATCAATAGCAGTACTTTTGGCTTCTTCATCCACTTTTTCATTTCCTACAATGCCAATATGGCCAGGAGCATAATGAAAACTTACATTATGTGGGTAGGAAGACAGTTTATTCTGAATATCTTTGGCAGTGCAGTTCTTAGTGTTAAGATTATAAATCATGGATAAGGCAGATTTGGAGTCAGATATAATAAAAATTCTTCTAGTGTTGCTGGGAAGACTGAGTGCCCAAGAGACTGCTAAGTAGATGGCTGCCAGCTCAGCTTGAAAAATGGTAGACTTGAAGTTTAGGTGTTGACGGAAAATGTGCCGTGGTTCACTATCCTAGTTTAAGAAAATGCAAACATTTAAACCAACACCTTTGTTGGATTTGGAACCATCGGTATAAATGCTAATATCACCTTGTTGGATATTCGGAGGGACATGATTGAGCATTACATTTGGTTAAATAATATGAGCTGGGTGAGGCCGATCAAAATTAACGGATTCTTGTCTGGGAAATAAATTTAAACCCATTTTCCAGAGGGAGATCTCATGCTGCCAGTGCAGATTTCCAGTTCTTACAAAGTATTCAAGGGCATTACCTTGCAGTGCCAGAGGTCAAGGAGGGATGCCAGCAAGAATTGAGAGAGCATCTGTAGAAACAGTGCGACAGCAGCGAACCATCCTTAGAAGGAAGAATCTTTGAATCCTGAGGAGTTTGTTTGCTATATATTTCTTATAAGAGACATAGCCCCAGCTAGAGGCAACATAAAACAGTGAGGGTTGAATGGCACCTTTTACAAGCATAAAAACAGTTTCAGTATTCAAACCCCAGGTGCACTTGACACAACGGAGAAGTTGATGACCCAATCTGCTTTGACATGGCTAAGATATATTCTACATGCTCATTAAAATTAAGTTTTCTATCAAAGATCACACCAAGGTATTTATAACAGTTGTCCCATTTGATAACTGAATAATTAAGTTTGAGTTCAGGGCAGTGGTATTTATATTTAGTAGTAAACATAACAGCTTTGGTTTTGTTGAGATTAAAAGTAAGTTTGTTCTCAAAACCCCATTTCTCAATAATAAGAAGAGTCTTGTTGAGTCTACTTTCGTGATACTTATGTCAGTGTCCTGAGCAGCAATTAAAAGGTCATCAGCAAAGGACTTGGATAAAAATATCCCCCTCATTAAAACAAAGGAGCTCATTTATTATGAGGTTCCACAGGAAAGGGGAGAGAACCCCTCCTTGGGGGCAGGATCTGGTAAGTTCTTTTTCATAAGAAATGCCTGGGACACTAAGTTTGATTTTTCTCCCAATAAGGTAGGAATGAACCATCTTAATTAAATAGATGGGGCAATTTAGTTTGAGTAATTGACAGATGATACTTGGATGCCAAGCATTATCGAAAGCTTCTTTATTGTCTAGAAAAATAGCAGCTGTGAGATGTTTGGAATTAAAGCCACTTTGGATGAATTTTGACAAGTTGAAACAGCATCTTCAGAGGAGCAGCCTTTGATAAATCCAAATTGTTTTGTGGAAATCCAATTGTTAGTGTCTGATGACCAAGTAAGCCTGTTTAACATAATTCTTTCAACCTAAGTATTTTAAATAATATAGATTTAACAACGAATTTTTATTAACTGATTATTGTGTTTATTCTTGTTTATTACATCAGATTATAGATATACTCGTGCATGATATCATTAAATGATGGCCCTTATTAAGTTATAGCGCCACCTGCGGATTTTGTCTTTTTAAAAAACTATAATATTTATTCTTTAATTTTTTAATTTTGTATATGGACAAAAAGTTTTGGATGTCGCAAAAATTCGAGTGTTAGACATTTCTAACGATACCCTATTTATAGGAATCGATGCAAAAGCGATATCCAGGAATCACGTTTCACTATACATATATATGATTCATACAATTACATAAATACAATTCATTCTTAATATTTTGCATATGATTCATACAATTACATACATACAATTCATTCTTAATTTTTCGCGTCACAGCTTCAAAGGTTTGGCGGCACACTAGTGGGCTGCGGCACAGTGGTTGAGAACCACTGCTATAAGGTATAAATTTAATAAATTCGGAGTTCATTTTAATTTCTATACTACACGTGTTTTCGATAAACCGCCAATCCAGAAGCGTGTTCAGTATACTAGTCAGCTGACTAAGGCTAAGTAGTTCTGAGTAGACTGTTATATTGAACTCAGTTCTGAGTACGGCTAACTTCGCCCACAACTAAGAATTAGTCAGAACTTCTCAGCCAAGATTTTCTAGGCTGAGTAGGTCTTACAAAATGGCTGCCGTTACAGGATAAAATATATGCGTTTGGCTAATATCAGTTATGAATTAATATTCGACGAAGAGGAAAACGAATTTAACTGTTTGTTGTATTTTTTATTTTTTTGTAATTTAGATAATAATTTTTATTGTTTAAACTATATAGAATAGTAAATTAAAAATTAATTAATTACATTTATATTTGAACCGAACCGAACAGTGTCGTTCAATATACTGGCATAGGTTAAGTTACTTGCTGAGTAGGCGGAGTTAAAAGTCTTAAGCCGGCTGAATGAATAAGCTAGTATACTGAACACGCTTCAGATTAACCGCAAAAATCGGTGGCGTATTATCGGAGTTTGACTGTATATATAGTCAAACCTCCGATAAGATCCCCCGCTAAGCCGCCACCCTTGCTGACCGCCAAGAAATTTGGTGAAATGGATCTTCCCTATGTTAATGTAATAGGCAAACCCCGATAAGACGCCATCCGCTAATAGAAACTTCTAAAGTAATATTCCTTTTGATATATTTTTGCTCGTTAATCCATCAGGGGCAGGTAAAGTATCTTAAATCCCGAAGTTCATTAGAACTGTATACACAGTGTTAAAAGCACTCTGGATTCATTGATTGGGTGGGAAAGATGGAGTCTTAACAGTCATGTCTACGGATGGTAGCATCTTATCGGGGTTTGACTATAATATTGTACATATACGGTACGTATACTAAACTGTAAAGCAGGGGTGGGCAAATGATGGCCCGCGAAGGTATCTTATACTGTCTGCCGCATAAACTAGAACACATTGTTTCAAGGACCAGATTTGTAAAATTCGACTCAAAAAGAAAAAATAAAATAATGGATACTTTGTAGTGTAAAATAATGGATGCTGTTGCTAGTGTACATGTACACTACCGAGTTACTCCAAATTTTGATATGTTATTATTTGTCGTCTCCCTGATTGGAAAGGGGGCGTAAAATATGCAAAAAATAAAAAATAAATAAAAATACACTATCGCCACATGATAAAGCTGTGGCTTACCACCCTGGAGAATCATGGGTTCAAATCCGGGTCCCACACCTCCAGTTTTTCAGAAAGGGTCGGGCCCGGCCGGTTGAATCCCCATCCTTCACCATTCGGATGATCCCCTCATGGATGTTGTGTAAGGGCGCTTGCACACACACCGGCTTTCCCGGATCCGGTTCCGGCACCGGCACCGGATGCAATGTAAATAAATGAAGGTTTGCACACACAGCCGGTCCGACCAAATTACCGGTCCGGGATTTTATTACGCCGGCGAAGAACTCGACAAACCGGAGGTCGGCCCGGTCTCCGGTTGTCGACTTCAATGTATTCTTATGGGAGCTGGCACATATTTCTAGACGTGACGGAGCAGGCTGAGAAATTCTTTATATGGACTTCTAAACGTTCCATGAGAAAATCGAACGTACACGTGCTCATACGAAAATAATTGAAAAATTTATCATCATCACTTCTCAGTTTTTCAAAGAGCGTATAAAAGCTGCCTTCTATATATCTCATTGCTAAAAGCGGATGTACCCAATGTTGCCTTACGCGATCCCTGTATTTCCGTCTAAGATAAAACAAACAAGTTTCGTCTTCTCTGTCTATAGATACTGACATACATACATACTCTTCTATATCTATCAGATACTGACATCTTTCTTCCGCTACTTCCGAAATCCAACTGCGGGTAAAATTTGCTAAAAGCGGATGTACCCAATGTTGCCTTACGCGATCCCTGTATTTCCGTCTAAGATAAAACAAACAAGTTTCGTCTTCTCTGTCTATAGATACTGACATACATACATACTCTTCTATATCTATCAGATACTGACATCTTTCTTCCGCTACTTCCGAAATCCAACTGCCAAAATCATCACGATCGGAACCGGAATCGGCGCCAGCAAAAAGCCGGTGTGTGTGCTAGCGCCCTTAGCCAGCCTGTTATGGGCTTTATAAGTAGCTACCAGATACAGTATATCCCTCGCCTGATATGGCGGCTTAATCAGTCTAACTTAACCACTACCAGATCATGTCATCATGCCCTAAACATACCTGTATTAATAATGTAATGCTAGAATATATGGCAGTATATTTTATCAGTTTTTGTAGAAACCGAGGCTTTTAGCATAATCTCTAACTCATTCATTTAGTAATAAGAGTGAAAATGCTTGATTAACAGCTCAATTTCCGAAGGAGAGGATGTGGACATCTAAAATTTATTTATTGACTTTTAAAGTATATTTCGTTAAAATGTTTTAAAAATAGGCTTTTAACGCAATAATTACCGTTGCCGTTAAAGGATATTATACTGCTTTTAAACTATAATTAGTTACTTTTAAGGCGAGGTTTATATACTAGTGCCACAGATTTAGTGCTTATCCTGATTCGATATGATTTTTCTTGTATTATAGAATAAATTTGAAATAAATATTTATAAGAATAGCTAAAAAAATGTAAGTAAATGAGAAACATTACGAGAATGAAAAACAACATTGCAAACATTCTTTCGCTCAAACATCTGCACGATATAATTTGAGGTACAATTAATTACCTTTGAAGTGTAAACACCTTCATTAGTCAAGAAAAAAATTTTATTTGCTATATACTATTATAAAAATAAGACAAAAAAGATGATAGATGAAGTAGAAACAAAAAATTTTTGTTATTCCATGTAAATTTTGACTGTTGACTGCAGGGCCGCCGAGAGGGGGTGACATCCAAGAATTTTGTCATCGGCCCGGAATCGAATAGGGCCCGACGGTCGGGTTCTGATGTGTTATATAACGTGTCCGATAATTCCTACGCTGCTGCCAGAGCGCACTTCTACCATCCAAAGAGGTCGTGACAAAATAAAGTATTTTATATATGTATCTGCTATATAAATAAAGTATTTATACTGTATATGCTTTGTAATGTATTGAATTTTGAATTTCTTGTACACTTTTTTAAAAAAATGTTTTATGTTTTATATGACTTTTTTTATTAAATAAAAGTGATGCGCATTTTTAAGTGGGACCCGACCACAGACTTGTCACGGGCCCGAAAATTTCTCTCGGCGGCTCTGGTTGACTGTAATATATTGTAGCAAAAAAACTATACGAAGCTGCGTTTTGTTGAGGGCTCTCTCTGATGTAACAACCCATCGTTCAGGATTAAAGCTTGAAGGCGAAGTCTTAACGATGGGTTGAGGTTTAGAGTTTTCCTGGGAAAAATTCCCTCCAATTTCAACATTGTTTTTATAAATTAATTCGAGATATTAATTTTCTCTCTCGTGATTAGAAAATATTTCTAAAACAGTTAAAATTATTTTAATAATTTCTGTTATATTCAAATGCTGCAATTACAATGATTTTTATAGTCATCTAGACCAAAGTGCGAGATTCGAAATCAAAACCATCGTTATTATTAAAAAATACATGCACTTTTTCAGACTGAATAAAAGTTTGTTTTTTATATTAGACAATTATGTTGTTTTAATTACAGTTAGGAAATCAAAATATTATCACAAATAAAAAACATAATATGGACAAATTTATTTAAAATAGTTTTTTGCCTTTTTCAATTAATTGCAGCATAATAACGGTGATTAATGGAAAACACTTTGAGATGAAACTGAAGTGAAAGAATGTTTGAAGGAAATTTTAGGAAATTATAATAATGTTGGTGAAACAAGAACGAAATGAATGATAAAATATTAATATTAATAGATAATATTCGAGGAAATGCAGTTGTATCTAATGGTGAAATTTTTAAGATAAATGTTCGTTTTACGAACATTTTTCTCAAAAATTTAATAAAAATTTTCAAACTATATTCTATATAGATCAGGGCCGCCCCTAGCTTTCGCGGAGCCCGAGCAAAATTGAAATAGGGGCCCCACCTAAAAAAATAACTATTATCAAATTGAAGAAATTAAAATTAAAGCATTCAATGTTCTTGAAAATATATGTTTGTTATTTAAAAAAACAATTATACAAATATATTATAAAAATCACAAAAATTAAAATAAATGTGGAAAGCGAAAACAATTTTTTTAAAATACATTTGTAAGTACTTCTAATTTATTAATGATTATTAAAATTTAACTTTCTTCCTTTCATTTTGACAAAATCTTTTATTAATTTATCGCAATCTAATTTTTCACATATTTCATGTTCAATAGATAACAGCGTTAAATTTGTTAATCTTTCTTGGGATATTGTTGTGCGTAAATAATTTTTAATCAATTTTAATTTTGAAAAGATTCGGTCTGCTGATGCTATTGAAATTGGAGTTATTAATATTCTTAAACTAATAGTGAGGTTTTGAAAAGAATCGTGCATTTTCGATAGTATATTCAGGCATTGTAATGGAGTTTAATTTTCAGTATTAAAACATATTGAACAAAATATTTTAATTTCTTCGTATAAATCGGCTCCATTTATATCTCGGTTATCATCATGTCTTAACTACATATTAACTCCATTTATAATCTCGGTCACTTATGTCTAAATTCATGCAATACTTTTTAAGTTGATAATCATCTATTGTTCGTAATGGAATATTGTAGAGAAAACTGAAAATATTAATATGATTTTTTACAAATCTCTCCTCCATTGAAACTATGACATTGTCTATTTTTTCTATAAATGTTAATTTCGGAGTCATTTGTACATGCATCTACTCAGTAAAAACAAGAACGAAATGAATGATAAAATATTAATATTAATAGATAATATTCGAGGAAATGTAGTTGTATCTAGTGGTGAAATTTTTAAGATAAATGTTCGTTTTACGAACATTTTTCTCCAAAATTTAATAAAAATTTTCAAACTATATTCTATGTAGATCAGGGCCGCCCCTAGCTTTCGCGGAGCCCAAGCAAAATTGAAATAGGGGCCCCACCTAAGTAGCTGAGGAGGATAATTATATCGAAAGCGCTACTACTTGTAATAAAAACTTTATTCTGTAATACGTTCCTGCCTATGAGCTGTTTTTTATCTTTCTTTCAATAATTTTACCAAAAACAGAGAGCAGACTTATGGGTCTGTATTGCTTGTTGGCTTCTTTGTTGCTAGTAGCTTTAGGAAGTAAATGAACTTTGCAATTTTCCAAATGTCAGGGAAATAGGAAGCATGCATTGATAACCTTTAAAAGGAGATTCTCCAGTACAAGAAAACATTTTTGGATTAAAATTGCATGGATCCCATCCAGTCCCGGCAATTTGTCACCATTCATGGAGAAAACAGCATTTCTTAGTTCCTCACAGATGACAAAGGGAAAGTCCCGAGAATGGTAGGTGGAAATAGAAGCAGCATGATTCCTCTGTTCGGAATGGAAAAGGCTATCGTCTGAGGTATTGTCAGCTGGGAAGTAAATGTCTGCAAGTTCTTTTAGTGTTGATTGAATGTCACATGTAGGTTGACCCTTTAAGCAAACTGTTCTGAGGATGGACCTAGCTTTACGATGGTTTATGATTTTATAAATTTTTTTTCCAGGGATTGTTATTAGCTTCAGTGGAACAGTAGCACTTCAAGGAATCAGCATTGGTCTTTCACAACTCTTTTGCATAAATTTTTTTTATACTTCTGTATTGAACTTCATAGTCTTCTTTGAGGATAGGGTCATATTGCCTTTGAAATTTTCTTCTGAGATGAGTGACCTTTTTCCTGATCTCAGACAGATCCAGAGTCCACCAGGGAACGGAGCCAGTGCCTGGAGTTTTCCTGGGAATGACAGTATCAGCAGCCTGCTTGATGCATTCGGTGATTTTACAGCAGTAACTATCAATACTCATTTTGTTTGTGGTAAGTATATCTTCCAACATGTTTGTGATGTTAATTTGAACAGATTTGATCCTGGGTCCTCAAGGTTATAAAATAATATTGAATTAATCTGGTCTCCAAAGTGTAAAATCATCTGAAATTGAACCCCAGTCCCAAAGATGGTAATTAACTACTTTACTATATTTTTAATAAAACAGAAAACATATTTCTAGCCAATATGCTATAAAAATAGCCAAATTTAGAATATTGTAATGGCCATTGTAAGATCAGAATATCATAAGTTGAATTACTGTATGTTGAGGACAACCTGTATTAATCATTTTTATCCTTTCAATATATTTTAGTACAATTTGAAGCAAGAAATAACAATTATTATTATAAATATTTCATTTCACTTAATACTAATGACTAGTTACATCATCATCATCACAAATTTTACATCTATGTTTATATTGTCATATATGAATGATATGTTAAAATATATATACGCTGATCTTAATAAGTAGTAAATATACTAATATTTTGCAAAGTTTTAATAACAAGTTTTCTTTATATATAAATATATATATTTTATCATTAATTCAAAAAAACAATTTTATCCTAAAATAATAAATATTTTATTAAATTATTGGACAAAATTTACTGATTGACTAGGAGATGACAGTGGTGTAGACAGTTTCTGATCTGGCAGAAGTGGTTTATTATCAGAAGTGTTGAATTCTGATCCTTCTGTCATTTCTTCTGAACCAACAGATGATTCAATAAAGTTTTCCTATATAAATTATATGTAATTAAAATTAATTCATAAAATATCTTTCAATTAGCAATTTTAAATTCAAGATATTTGTTGACATATCATTTCATTATATTATTTCATTTTTATTTAATTCTTATTCAATCCTAATGCACAAAAATAATATTTTGTAAATCTTTATTACTAAATAGCAAATTACTTTTAATTTATTTTGCTATAATAATTATCATGTATTTAACAATCTTAACTGAAAATAATTAATTTCAAATATGCTCATTGTTGAATAGTAATTTAAAATAAACTCAATGTAAAATATTTAGTATTTCAAATGTATAGACAAAAATTTGTCAATTATTTTCCAAAAATATATAAAATAGTTTTTTTTCCCCCTTAAGAACTATTGTATTTGCAATTTTGAGTGCATTTCAAAATTAGCCAGGTATATTAAATAGAATCGTAACTGTAAATAACATATAACAGAAGATCACTGCCCTGTTTTTACAAGAGAGCACTGACCTTCTGGCCTTGCTTCTGTGCCATGTCTTTAGAGCCTATTTAGCTTTTGGCTATATTCCATGGTCCTGAAGATAGGTAACGGTTGCTTTTATACCTAAGCCTGGCATAGTTCTTATACTGAGGCTAAATCCTATTGTTCAATCAGCCTGACATCATTCTTATTAAGGATAATGGAAAGGCTGATGGATAGATTTGTAAGAGATGGGGCTTTAATAAAGTCTCCTCTACAGCTCAGTCAATTTGCCTATCAATCTTCAAATCAACTGAAAATGCTCTCCATGAGGTGTCTTTTGTTGAGAGAGCAATTGGATACAAAGAAATTGCCTTAAGAGCATTACTTGATACCCAAGGGGCATTTGAAACAATTTCTCTCAAGTAAATTAGCTTTGCCGCAAACAGACATAGAATATGTTCAACAATTAATTGGATTCATTCCATGCTAAAGCATAAAACTGTTATATATATAGTATACTCTATGGGGAAGAAGCTAAGATATTCACAGATAGGGGATGTCCTCAGGAGGTAGTACTTTCTCTTCTTTTTTGGTGCTTGTGATGAATAATAATCTTTTAACTATACTCAATGGAAAGGGTTTCTTCACTGTTGGCTACGCCAATAACATAACCATCATTGTGGTGAGAAGTTTCCTAAGACTGAATCTGAGATGTCTCATACAGCTCTCAATATAATTTATAAATGGTATAATACAGTTGGATAAACTATTAATCCAGCAAAAACTGTAATTGTACCTTTTACACAAAGAAGACAACTGACAGGACTTATTGAACTATCACTTTTTGGCAAAAATTTACAATTTTCTACAGAAGTTAAATATATTGGTGTTATGTTAGACAAGGAATTGACTTGGAAACCACATATAGACTTTATTGTTGTGAAGGCTAAAAAACTCTATGGGCTTGTAGAAATATTTTGGGTAAGACAGGAGGACTTAAACCAGGATTGCTATACTGGATATATATCATATATCATGTTGCCATTAGTTGGTACGAGTAAAATATTTTGAAAGACTTGCAGGATTGGCCTGTCTGAATATCACAAGAGCTATGAAGACTATTCTTACTGCCACTTTTGAAGTCCTCTTGAGCATTTCCTTTTGCATTTGTGTATTAAGGCTAGTTCCCAGGAGATTATTATAAGCTCTATTATTGTGAAAGATTTCATGAACCCACAAAGAAGAGAATTCATCTTTTGAAACTGTCGAATGAGATAAGTCAGTCACACGGTAACATTCTTGACATGCTTAAGGATTACATTTTGCCAAGATTTAGTTTCTTCAAAATCTTCATTGTTGTCCCAGCTTGGAGGGATGGAAATGTAGATTTGAGCACTGTATCAAAGATCAAGTATACAGTCAGTTCCAAAATCATTACTGGTGTAGGGGAAGGGTTTTACTGAGGGAATGAGAATGTCATATTCTTATTCCATTGGATGGTTTATCATGGTCTTTCAGGCAGAAATCTATGCTATTTCTGAAAATGTTAAAATCAGTCTTGATAGGAGTTATGTTAATAAACATATTTATATCCTATCAAATAGCAGGGCCGTAACTAGGGCATGGTTAGACAGCTTGATTAGAGGTGCAAATTTTTTAATTGAATGACTTTTTTTGATAAATATTCGCAGACATAGCATTATGTTTTTCTTTCATTTTATTTCTTAGAAGAGGATTCATACAAAATAACTTAGAAGAAAATAATTAGAGGATTAGAGAATAATTAGAGGAATCTTGAGTTAGAGTGGCTAAATTGTACCGCAAACAAAGGCGCCAGATCAAGAAGGGGCGCTATTTTTATTGATAAAGTAAAAGTTTACAATGACTCATTGGGTTTCTACCTCTTCAGTGAAAATTCATGGAAAGGCCTAAATAAAAGTAATAAAAAGGGATTTTGTACATATCTATTTGCTCATTCAAACAATCATACAGCAGATTGAAAATCATCTCATTTTGATGGAGATAATTCAGTTTCAGCATTGTTATCTTTAAATGAAAAATTGGGGGGTGCAAGATTGATCCTTGCCATAGGTGCTGCCTACCCTACTTATGGCTCTGTCAAATAGTTTCACTTTAAAGTGGAAGCTATCAAGTCAAGCTGCTTTTAAAGTAGTTTGACTATCAGCTCTGACTTTACTTCAAAGTTTGTATGAGAATATCATTATCTCAATGTGGAATTGGCTACCAGGAACAAGATTCAACTTGTATTAGGTACCACGGCAATAAAAGAATTGAAGGCAATGAGGTTGAAGACAGATTAACCAAGGAAAAGGCTTTTCATCCTTTTATTGGACCTGAGCTTACTCTGTGCATCATATCTGATGCATTTGGACTGGTTGTCAGTGATTGGTTGGCAGAGCAGCACAGATTGGAAGTCTATTCTTGGATTAATGCAAGCAAAGGATCTTATTTTAGGTGCTACTTTTTACAGAGAACTAAACAGTTGTTTGCATTGCATAAAAAAATCAAGCTAGGATTGTTACAGGACTCCTTATAGGGCACTATATTTCAGAAGATGTCTTCACTTAATTAGGATTGTTGATAATCCTAATTATAGAAGATGAAACTAGTAGAGAATTGTAGATGGATGGTAGTAGGGAGGAGATGAAACTCCACATTTTGAATGTATGGATCTTTCAGGATTAATGTATGATGATTTAGAGTTGCATTTTCCTGGACTGGAAGATCTTTTTACAATCCCGTTGAAGAAGATGAAGATTTTTTTGTCTTTGTGAGTAAAAACAGGACTTCTAATGGGATGATCCTGTTAGGGGGTTGCACAACTGATCACTGGTAGAGCTGTTCAAATCGCCCTTTCCTAACATCATCATTATAAATAGCAAGTATATGTTAGCAAGATTTATAGATCTCTACAAATAAGATTAAGAAAACATCAAGAAGCATAGTCATGAGTAGGGAGTCAACTGTCCTTGCGGAATATGTATATCATTATGACATTGGCATTGGATGCTAAGATTGTTAAGCCATTTGGAGTGAGTATTCTACGCAACTCTATTTTAGAAGCTATGCAGATTGCTGTTAGGCAAAATTACAATATAATAAATATGATTACGCCCAAAAAACTTCCCCCATCATAACATGGTGTATGGCCTAAATAAACTACTATTTTAACTAAATGCTAATAATAATATCTGGAAATAATAACACAAAATAGCAATTGATAAATAATAATTAAAATTTTAATGAAACATTTTCAGTTGCTATACAATCATCATCAGCATTAAGAATAGAATGCGGTTAGTGTGGCCTAAATGAATATAATGTGATAAGTGAAAACTTTCATTCATGTCTGATAGTTTCACTATGTTTATAAAAAAATTTTTTTATGATGCAATAAAAATAATGTCATTTCTATTAGTTTGAATGTAAGTTTACATTTATGGTTATATTTTGCTATTTAAATGTTTTTGGTAAATGGATTTGTAATAATTCATACCAGTAGATATCTATTGTATATATGTTGGTATTATTGGTATACACAGTTGTTCCATTTTTTGTGATTATTATATATATTATTATTAATTCCTATACAGATAGTTTTGATATGTTAGAATCTTGCAGAAATGAAAAAGGAAAAGAAAAATATGAAAAAACAGTTTTTAGAATGCATTCAAAAATATCAAAAACTTTCTAGTCATATTATAGAAAATGAGATAATTTTTTAGGAGATGAATGTACACTTATAACTTTTTAATCCAATAGTTGTTGGTCGTGTAAAGAGTAAATCTCTAAATCTTTGTCAGTAAATATCAGGTCATCCCATAAATAATGTCATTTTTGCATGTCCCACAGAACTTCTGCTTCTGGAGACCAGACAATGAAATAGACCTAGGGTTGATGAGACATATTACAAGGCATGCTCTTCATGTAATGTGAGGCAGAGAACAGCAATTGTACTTGCATCACTTGTGCCATTAAAGTCTATAAGAAATGGCAGTATCTAAAGAGTACATAAGGCATAGTATCCTCTTTCACTTCAAATACGAAATTCAAATTCTTTTTGCTTCTTCTCATACAAAAATAAATCTTAAAAACAGCTCAAATTCAAGTGAAAAGATGATATATTTATTATTTGCTAAAGATCTTTCAGCTTAAAAAAGCCATCAAAACAGTAACATCTAGAAAAATAACTTACAAATAGAACAAGCAATAATTTAAGTATAAGAACATTTACAATAGAATAAAGTAAAGCAATTAAAAAACAAATATAAAAATTATAGAATGTATACATAAGATGAAATAAAAATTAAACTAAAGAAAAATATATAATTGTAAAATATAGGACAACATATTTGTGTTTATAATGCATCCCATGAGGGTGGGATGGCTTCAGGGAGGTTGTCATTAATTAATAATATGCCATATGAATTTAACCAAGGACATACAGCAATTGTAGTGACATGAAACATCAATACCATAATATATGGGCAGGATACCCTGTATGTTAGAAAATGTCAAGTATGGTTCCAGAAATTCTGATTTGGAAATGTAATCTTCACAGATATGCCATATGAAAGACAACCTGTTGAGCTGGATAATAATATGCTGAGAACTGCTGTTGCCTCTGGATTTCCCTCTGGGTCCATTTATCCCATTCAACTATTCACAGTCATTTAAAGGACGTTTGTTATGTGTAAAACTGAGTAAGTGGTACCTTATGAGCTCACATCACAAAATCTGTGACAGCATATGGACATCTGCACTTCCCTGCTCTTCTGTGAAAGGAGGGAACTGTTTTTGAAAAGAGTGGTTATGGGAGATGAAAAATGGATTCTATACCACAACATTAAGTGCAAATGTCAATTGCTTTCTTAACAGATCGTACCTGCAGTAGTGGCTAAACCTGGACATTTTCCACATAAGGTTTTGCTGAATGTTTGGTGGGATATGCAAGGCATAATCCATTATGAGCTTCTGCCACTGAATCAAATCATTACATGGGAGGTCTGCTGTCAGCAGCTAAAGCATCTATGCAATACCTTGTAGAAAAAATATCTGGCATTCTTAATCATAAAGATGTTGTTATATTCAACAACATGAAACCACACATAGGCAGAATGACTTGTGCCAAATTGCAGGAGTTTTTGCCAAATTGGGAGAAACTTCCCATCCAACATATTCCCCTGACCTACACCATCTGATTATAATCTGTTTTGTAGCTTCAAACACTATCTTGCTGGTGAAAAACTTCAAAATGTCAAGGAGGTGCACGAAGCCCTGTCTGAATTTTATGGATCAAAATCCATGGACTTCTTCCAGTCTGGGATTCAAAAACTTGTTGAACAGTGGGAGAAAGTTGTAAGTACTGTGAGCACTTATTATGATGATTAAAAGATCTGTACCAGGTAAATTTTGTTTGTTTTCTTCACATGTTCAAAAAAACATTATTTATGGGATGACCTGATAAAAGCAAGATTCCATTTTTCTGACATGTGAGCTTAGATAATTTTATAGAAGAATATGAGCATCTTTTTAGTCACATTGGTTAGAAGTATTCAGTAGAATAAAGAAGTAAAATAGATTCTTTACAGATCTTTTTGGCAATAAAGATAAAATCTCTTGAATTTGTTGAAGCAGCCTTAAAATGCATTTGGGCTCCAACTAATAGTGTTTAACTATGTTACACAGTAAAAACTTAAGAGTTTTACTGTGTTACTTCTGATCTCCTTGTGACACTCAATGGATCTTTATCATTTTCCCAATGTATAAAACTCTCTACAAACACGAGTAATACGTAGGTAGGACCAAAAGATGGCTAAACACTAGAATCAAAGAGCACAAAACAGCCATAAAAACAGATAAGTTAAATATTACATTGGCTATTAAGACCTATGAAGAGGACATCAATATATATTGGGCTAACTCTTTATTACACAGTAGACTGGTTCTGTGAAAATACCATGTAAATCAAGAGCAGCATTTGTATAGAAAATCAAGGGATAGGTTCTGTAACATTCAATTAAATAATTTGCATTTTATTTAAAATAAATTAATACTAATTTTATAGATATACACAACAAAAATTTAAGAATAAAGATGCAAATTTCTCAAAATGTATGAAAGCAAGTTTATTTCATATCTCCTTCTCTTGTTAATATTGAAGCAGTCTTCTTTCTCAATTCAAAGTTGCAATTACTGCCAATTATTCATTCCTCTATTGCAGGGGTTCCCAAAGTTTTGCCTAGGTGGGTCAAATTGTAACTTCCAAAATATTTGGCAGGCCAAAAAAAATGTTATGGAAAAATATGTTCAAATCCATAAAAAGTTAGACACAAGAAGGATTTATACTAATTTTATAGCATAATTGTTGTTTATTTATGACCAGAGGCAGATTGCTAACTTTGGGGGCCCTGGGCTAACACTGTTTGGAGGCCTACTAAATTAACCTACTGCTGAGAGCTATAATAAACTAACACGCTTTAGAGGAGTTAGATTTGCACCCACATGGCAAGATTTGAGATTACCAGTCGCAAGTTTTTGCAGCGCTGCGCTTATATATACTATCCAGGAACAATTATGTGGCAACGCACTGAGCGGCTATGTGGCGCAACGATTTGATTTCAGTTCGTTGCACTACTGATAGGTTGTGAAAACTCACGGCAGGTAATCTCAAATCCTGCCAGAAAAAAATTTTGTATAATTTATTTTTCCTTAAATTTTTCTTTTTATTTTTTGACCGCAAAGGGGATCCTTTGATTGAACAGGCCCTGGTTTTTTTCTTAAATTTTTAATTTAAATTGTTTTTTTATTTTTTGACCGCGAAGGGGCCCTTTGATTGAACAGGGCTTTTCTTTTTATTTTTTGACCGCAAAGGGGATCCTTTGATTGAACAGGCCCTGGGTTGCAGCCCATAAAGACCATGCCTAAATCCGCCCCTATTTATGACAATAATTATTTTTTTATTACAAACTGTTTAAAATAACACATTTCAAAAATAATTAAAAAATAAGTAATGGAAATAAAAAACGCAAAAATATAAAAAATTCATCAATCTGAAGTGAATGACTTGTGCAGTTGCTTTCTTTTAATATCATTGAGCCTTGATTCTAAATCGGTTGGTTCTTATAAAAGTTCATCAGTTAATTTTGATCTCAATTTGGACTTAATATTCATAATTGAGAACGTTTTTCCGCATATATAAGTGCTTCCAAATAATGAAAACGTACAGGGAAGCACTTATACTATATTTTTTTAACTGAACAATTTTTAATTATATGATAAAATTTATTTTTTATAAAAATGTAATTATATTTATGAATTTCAAGATGGCGGATGATCTGACATCACTGGCCACATTTCTAGGGTTTGAGGGCCGTGTTTGGCCCGCGGGCCGCACTTTGGGAACCCCTGGTTTAGAGGTTTCTTAACGTGCTCTATCGAATGGTGCTATGCATTTTCAGAAATCAAATTCACAAAATCGTAAAAGTCCCTTATAAGTTAAAAAGGGGAATGGAGCAAATGATTGAGAACCACTATTTTATTTTATTTGGTATCATCTTTGGCCAGCCTGTGATAGTGAAAGTGGCAACTGCCAGACACATTCTTTGTGCAATATTGTGATTTAATTAAATTTAGTTAAGAAGATACCATCTAAATCAATGGTCTCAAATTCATTCTAAGTGACATTTTAGATATTTGTTGAATGAGCCCAAATTTAAAATTAATGCCTTATGGAAAAAATTTATGATAAAGCTTATGTGGTTTTACTCCGCACATTTTTAATTACTGTAAAGCTAACATGATTTATTTTCAACTTTGCGTGTTATTCTTATCTTGATTAATTTATCAAATAACTGAAGGATCATAATTTCTACTTTCTTAATTATGTTATTCAAAATATATGGCATATTTATTTTATTTATTGGCAAATGTGGCAATGCTTAAAGCAAATTCCAATTTTTTTTAATAAAATAACTGATTGTGGCCGAATTGGCTGCGTGGAAATGCTTTGGTTTTCTACCAAGAATATCTCGTCTCAAAAATTTATAAACGCCCTGGACAAGGTCATCCTACATGTATTTCTTCCACTTAAATAGCATATACACATTGTTTCATTTTCTTCTATATAGTCCTACACCATTTTCTACTGGATGAGTATTAAATGGCAGGCATTTCCACTCTCATCACAGACCACCCACACCCGTGTTGGTGTCGGCTGTCAGTGGAAAACGGCACTGTTTCATTTTTTCTTTTATAAATTCATTAAGTCCTTGATTTGTTTGCTAAAAATATGATTACTTTATTAAAAATATGGCATTCATGTTGGAATTGTGTCCATAATAATGCTATGGATCTCAAATTCTTAATAGACAGTATTACATTAATTTCTATTGCATATGATTAAATTATCCCAAACAAGTATAAAGTTACACAGCTTATAAGACGAATGTTTTTTAAACTAAATAATTATATGTACAGTACTAACATTGAAAACCATGAATCAAAAATCATTAAAGATTTAATATAAATGTTTCTTAATTTTAAAAACAACCAATCTAACTTATGTATGAAATTAAAACATAGTTAGCTATTTTAATTTTAGCAAAAAACATTATATATTGTGTAAGAAGTTTTCAACTTAAAATTAATTTAATGAACATTTAAATTTTACACATATTGAATTTTTACTAATAAAAATCAGAGATACATCATTATCAATTATTTTTACAATAAAATATTATGCTGTTTATTTATTTTAACAATTTAATGATTTTCTTATAGCATTTAGAATTTTTCTAAAAATTTATAAAACATAAAAGTTCTAATTAAGAAGTTTTCTAAATTAGCATTTCTTTTGAAACCAAGTTTATTATATTAAAAACAAATTGAAATTTGATCTATAAACAATAATTATTGTTCATAGATTAATTTGATATTTTTAATTAAACTAATTTAAATCTGTATTTATATTTCAATTCAATGTTTTCTTTTATCAAAAAAAAAAAAAAAAAAAAAAAAAAAAAAAAAAAAAAAAAAAAAAAAAAAAAAAAAAAAAATTACTTAAAAAAGTTATTTCTATACAACTTTCACTCTTACAAAACTATCCAAAGTTTCATTTTTGCATCCCAACTGCTTTTCTTTCATTTTTTTCTCTTTTAGTTTATTGGTAACCAAATGTGATCTTTCAATAAACTGTGAATGGCCTCCTAATCCATTGTATCCCACTCTAATATTTTCTTTTTCATTATTATTATCTATATTATTATTTTCTGATTTGAATGGATTTGAAGAAAATGTTACAGAAGCAGAGTTCGTTGTTGATGTTCGTTTATTATTAATTACAGATGAAACCATATTTATTTTCAATTTCTTCTTTTGGGACTAAGACAAATAACAATTAATTAATGTAAATAATGAAATTATTTATTACTTTTATTTATTAAAAGATTTACTGTATATAACACAGTAAGCTATTACTTATCCACAATTCTACTTTATTTGATAACTTTTCATTTTGGTATCAAAAGCAGAAAAGAAATCAAAATGTCAGGATAAGTGGTTTAATTTCATATTACTTCCATGAGTAAATATGCTAGGATTTTAAGTTGATTGTATGAATATTGATCCTTCTAAATGGAGTATCGGAAAATATTAGATAAAAGCACTAAGTATAAGGATAAGCTAAAGCTTACTATTATAATAAAATTAAGATAAAAAATCCATACATTTTCATGGTCAAACAAAGTATTTTTACAATCAATTGCAGTAGTAGTTCTATTCCTTTTTATTCTTTTTGGCTTTGGACTATAAAGAAAAAATAATCAAAATAAATACTTTTTATTTTCTTAAAATTTAAAAATAAATCAAATACCTTTCAATTATTATATAGGACTGCAATGAAGAATTATCACATTTCTTCTGTTCAGATTTCACTAAATTAAGTTTTTCTTCTAAAGAAGTATTTTCCTCTTCTAGTTGCTTTACAATATTCTTTAATTTAGAAATTTCTGATTCTTTAATATTTAATGCTGATGACTTATAACCTATATCTTTCTTGAGCATTTCATTTTCATTTTTTAATTGTTTCTTTACATCTATTGAGCATTGAAGTTCTCTAAAAAATTGAAATAAATTAACAATTTATTGAATAATTATTATTGGTTTTTAAGAAGTTTTTATTTATTTAAAAATTTAAGAATCAATTATGAAACAGTTATTGAAAATAAAGAATAATAGTCACCAAACACTATATACATATAAGTATATTCTTCAGGCTTTTCATTCATTTTAGAGGGAAATTTAAAATTTTGTAATAATTATCTAGGAATTGATAGTATTCATATTGTTTTGGTATTTTTAAATCAAAGCATTAATGACAAATTATATCACATATACAGATATTATTTTATCTACGTATTCTTAAAATAGTTTATCAAAAGTTTTTTGTCTTAGATGTATTTTTTATGACAAATTAGAAGAAATTAAGTTGAAAGAGAATTAACACTTATCTGTAAAATAAAATTTATACAATGTTTATTTTCAATAGGTATATTTCATTACTTGGGTTTTTATAAAAAAAAAAAAAAAAAGAATTCTTATTAAAGGAGTTCTTATAAAAGAAATAAACAAATTACAAAATAATCATTTGATTAATATCAATTAGTTAGTTAAGTTGAATATGAAAGAAACTGCTACCGACCACCGAGATCTACACTCTTTCCCTACACGACGCTCTTCCGATCTTTCTTATAAAAGAAATAAACAAATTACGAAATAATCATTTGATTAATATCAATTAGTTAGGTAGCAGTTTCTTTCATATTCAACTTAACTATTCAGTCTATCCCACCAATTGAATGAATCAGCTTCCTCTTGATTAGGATTTTCTTCTCCGCTATAGTTGACAGTGCCGTATTACCATAGAATTCAATTAAACCTTTCCTTTAAAAAACCATTTATTAAACTTCTTTAAATTTTGATGAACTGATACATTATAGAATGCATTTCGACAGCTTTTGCTCTCTTCAGCCATATATATAGGTCAGCTCATCTGTTTACATAAATAATCCAACATTTTTAAACACCTAAGAATATTTTTCAAAAAGGAAATTTAAAAAATTTTTAACAACTAAATTATAATTCAATATATACATGTATACATACATTTATATAGATTACCTGCTCAGATATCAAAAAAATTTTCATATTACAATATTAAAACCAGAAAACTTGAAATTAAAAACTATATTTCTGTTTTATTTAAAAAATTTTTTTGTGATTCCATACCACTTATAAATAATAAAAAATATTCAATTCTCCATTTTAAAATCATCATATTTTTACATTAACAATGTTTCTAATACTTTACTTTAATTCGAGTTAAAAGAAATCACCACTGGACATTTTAAATTCATAAATAAGACAAGTTATAATGTCCAGTGGTGATTTCTTTTAACTCGAATTAAAGTATTAAAAACATTGTTAATGTAAAAATATGATGAATTTTAAAATGGAGAATTGAATATTTTTTATTATTTATAGGTGGTATGGAATCACAAAAAAATTTTTTAAATAAAATAGAAATATAGTTTTTAATTTCAAGTTTTCTGGTTTTAATATTGTAATATGAAAATTTTCGTGATATCTGAGCAGATAATCTATATAAATGTATGTATATATGTATATATTGAATTATAATTTAGTTGTTAAAAATTTTTTAAATTTCCTTTTTGAAAAATATTCTTAGGTGTTTAAAAATGTTGGATTATTTATGTAAACAGATGAGCTGACCTATATATATGGCTGAAGAGGGCAAAAACTGCCGAAATGTATTCTATAATGTATCAGTTCAAAATTTAAAGAAGTTTAATAAATGGTTTTTTAAAGGAAAGGTTTAATTGAATTCTATGGTAATACAGCACTGTCAACTATAGCAGAAAAGAAATCCTAATCAAGAGGAAGTTGATTCATTCAATTGGTGGGATAGACTGAGTAGATAATCATTTGAGTTTTTTCGATATGTGCATGTGATGATTAGATTATACAGTGTATCAGAAAGTCTATCAAAAAAATTTTTGTATAAATTTATCGTTGTTAATGTATTTTTATATGTTCATAATTTACGTGTATATATATAAAAAATAACACATTAAAAATGGTAATATTTGTTTTATATCTATTATAAACAAGTTTACTATATATATATACATATATAATTATTTTAACTAAAAAATAATTATAAATATCAATAACATTCCTATTTATAATAAATAAAAAATCTTTATTAATTTAAATAAAAAATAAGTAGAATGTTTGTGTGTGAGGATCCTGCAACAGTTTAAGAAGTTTAATAAATGGTTTTTTAAAGGAAAGGTTTAATTGAATTCTATGGTAATACAGCACTGTCAACTATAGCAGAAAACTATATTTAAGAAAAAAAGCAAAATATAATTTTATCATTATTTCTAATAGCATTAAGTACGAGGGAGAAGGAAGCCGAACACCTTCCGCTTAGGTACAAAACTTTATGGAACCGACTGTACATGAATTTTGTATTGTTCTGTATGATATACATAGAAGTTGCTCACCAATACTTATGGAATAGCTAATTTGTTATGGTCTATATTTATTGTGTTCATCTTTGTTGTTGGTGTTGTATTTAAGCTATATAAAGCAAAAATTTGATATCAATTTTTCAAACACATTAAATAAAAATTATGCAATTCAACTACTATATAAATCAAGGATTAGGAATAATTGAATATTTTTTATTTTTATAAGTGATATAGTAAATTAGCACATCATAATATGATTATAATGCACAAAACATGCATCATAATCATATTATATTGTTTTGATGTTTTGTACACTTCTGGCAATTAATGAGCTGTATGAAAAATATATTCCATCAGTATGATTTAATCAAGATTTATGATTTACAGAATAGTGAAGTTACATTTTAAATCTGACTGTAAGACAAAAAAAATTAAATATTATATTTATCAATGTTATTCATAATTTTAATCAACAATCTGTATATAATTAACTATAAACTGCTTAAACTATTTTTCAAATAAAAGAAAAATAATTTAGTAAATTTTAAATTGTATATACCTCTTCGAAGCATGTATTATCTTCTCCATTGCAGCCATCCTTATATTCTATATTGTCTGAACAAATATCAGGAGGTGGGGTTCCAGGAGGTGTGTAATCAGCATGACTTGCTGATCCCTATAATTTTAAATCATTCATATAGATTCATATAATTGGCAAATATATTTTATAATAAAATAAAATAATTTCAAAGCATAAAAAATATATTACCATCACTGAATATAATTTTTTATCTTCTAAATTTAAACATATAAATAAGATTTTCTACATAAAATTAATAAAATATTGAATTTGTTTAATCTGTTACTAACATGTTTTACAATCAGTATCAGGAATTTTGATACTGATTAAAATGTTAAAAACTGTATTAATAGTAATACCAAAGTAAAATTAAGTAATTTGTAATTAGTTTAATTAAAGATGGATTTATTTAGCAAAAAATTAAGAATTAAATTTATTAACTTTGCTGACAAAGGCATTCATTTTTGGTTTCAAGTTAAAAACCAATGTTTAGCACTATTTTTGAAATTTTTTAAAACAATTTTTTACTTCATAATTGCAATTAAAATTATACTGATTTTTGTTCAAAATATTTTACATTATAAAGTGAAATAAATCTGATTATGGCATTATTATTCATTAATATTTAAATAATTTTTGAAAGAGAAGCAATCAATAAGCAATTATCATAAAATTTAAACATCAGAATTCTCTGAAATATTTAAAAATTTATATAATGATAGATTCTGAACAACAAAAAATTATCAAGTAAATTTACATTAGAGTAATCACTCCAATATATATATATTGGAGTGATTACTCTAATGGTATGTTGCCAGAAAAAACAAAGCCACTGGCAGCCATATTGTTGGACGGACCACATGAATTGGGTTTGTTCACTGAATACAACATTTCTTGCTATTTGTAATGTGTTATTTCTGCTTTATTGCATTATAGGTATATATTGTATAACATATGAATATAAGAGTGAGCAAAGACCAGGTGATAGACCAGGTTACAGCTTTCATAGGTAAAAAATAATATAATTTTATGTATAGACAAAATAGGTCCAATGTGACATATTTTGTCTATACATAAATAGGTTTTCTCAGCCTGAAATTCTTTCCAAGCTAGTTATTGCAATAAGAGAGAAAAACAATACAGCTGACTTTGTAGTAAACATTTACTGAAGATTGCTATCAAAGTCAGGCCAGGTGCAGAAAGAAAACTATTAAAGGGAGATGGAAAGTCAAATATGGAGGGGACTGCAAGTCATTTACTAAAAAAGAAGAGTTCCAGAAGAATAATGGTCAGACCAGTATTGGATTCCTCAGCTTCTACATTCATTACTCAGGTTTGTTTTGCAATTTATATATATTGATCATCATATTTACACAATACCTTGCAATTATGCATTGAAATACATTGATAATATGAAAAATTTTAATACTCTAGTTTTTTTTATTCTTATAGAATGAAATATCACAAGTTGTCATACCCTCCCATGTCAAAGCTCCCATATCATGAGTTTTGACATGGGAGGGTATGACAACTCAAATGGGAAAGTGAGGTACAATAATCTATAGTAGCAGCATTGAGAAAAAAGGTGAAGAATCTGCAATCAAAGCTCAGAAGAATGAAATGAAAAATCAGCAAATAAAGAAACTTATCAGTAAATACAAACTGTGCAAATTTTAATACTGCTCGATTTGTATTTACTTTAATCAAGAAATTTAAAATTTGTTTTTTATTTAAATCAAAAAAATATTGATGAGTTGATCAATGCTTTTCTGATTAAATAAAAAACAATGTCATTTGAGAGTACAGTATTATTTAATTAGAAAAACATTGATGATAATTATGTAAAATTTATAGAGATTAAGCTGGGTTATTAGCAAATTTACATAGTTAAACTAAGTTTAAGCAGTTATAAGTTTTGATATGCCTATTGATGATAATAGTGTACTCTCAAATGATGCAGAATTAAAGACTATTAGGTCCCAGATTGATTTGCAATAACTGTCAAAAATTTCAGAAAATATTTTGATTTATATTGCAAGATATGTGATTAAGAAATTAATGATGAATCTTACATGTGATAAGTGTTGTAACATTAAAAAGTAATATATTTTTATAAAATGAAATATATTAATTAATTAATATTATTATTATTATTATTATTATTACTATTCGCATTAATGCTTAAAGTTTGTTAAAAATCGATGAAGTAATTCGTTTGGAGCAGATGATTGCCTAGCATTCATTTAAGATTATTAACAGCAGATTTATTAAACGCATTCCTAGAATGCCGTTTGTCACTAGTAATTTATAACAAACTTGATTAAAAGAATAGAAAAGGTTTAATAGCTGGAATTAATGAAAAGGATAGACGTTTATGGCTACTTAAATAGACTACAGAGATTTTTTTTTGCATGAACTGTGCTATTTTCATTTTAATTATAAAACGAAGAATTCTCTCATATAATCGATAGATTTTTTTCTTCTTATATCAGCGCTGAAAAAAAGAAAGGCGAGGTAAAAATAACTGACGACGACGATGATTATAATGATTAAAGCCAATTTTTTTAATCATGTTTCCATGCGATGTTAACATATCCAATAATATTGAGGGTTATTAATTAAGGATACGGAATTAAAAATACATGTTGTCAGAATCATCTCCGATGTCATTACTTTTATTTGAATGTCATAAAAAAAAATATTCTATCAGATACTTTCACGGTTATTACGTAGTTAACCCCATAAGTTTTGAACGTCCGCCATTTTTAAATGAATGAAACTGAAGGGGATTAATCAATCTTATTTGAAATTTGATTTTACTAGCTTGATCGTTCTCCTAAATTTTATAATAGTTCCATCAAGTAGTTCAAAAATTATTATGGGAAATCCTTTTAAATTAGCCCTCACTAGTGGCGTAACAATCGAGGGGTGCAGAGCGTGCGGCGGACACGGGCCCACCAGCCAAGAGGGCCAGTGAAGAATTAAGGCTCTCATTATAAGAAATTATGTTAAAATTAAATATTAAGTAATTTTAGAGAACAATGTTTATAAATACTTGAAAAAAACATGTAAAAATTATAAATTTTAGAATTTATAAATGTTAAGAAATTCTATACTCCTAATAAAAATAAAAGGTTTAGAGCGAAAAGCGCTAAATTGGAAACATATACACGAAGTAACTAAAGGCTCTAAAGGGATGAGGGCCCATCAGGGGCCAGTAATTTCGCTTGCACACGGATTCACTCAGTTCTTGGTACGCTATTGACCCTCACTGTCAACCGGATGGACGCGATGCGGTGGTAGCGTGTTGTGCTTCCACTCTGGAGACCAAGTTCAATTCTCGGGTCTCACATTTCCAAAAATTTCAGGAAAGATCGGGGCCCGGCTCGTTGAACCCATCCTCCATTTGAAAGTTGAACCCATCAAGGATGTGTGCAATGGAATGCTTGCAGCTTAGTACTCACTGGATATTTTTTTTATATCCAGTGAGTACTAAGCTGTGTGCTAAACTACACAAAAAAAGAACATTCATTATTTTTAAATGATTAAAGTTATACAGTTACTTTTTATGCTATATTTCCATCATATCATATTCAAAGATTTAATCTTCTTATTTAAATTTCACTAAAAACCAATAATCAGTTCAGTATATAATGTATTAGGAGGGTATCTCAGAAAAAGTTTAAATATCCGCCATTTTTAAATATCTAAAACTAATGTTAAATGATACGTCATGGAGATTATATTTATTAGCAAAATATGATTACAGAATTTCACGAAACTAAACTAATTAATTCAAAAATTATTATTGAGAATACATGGCCGAGCTGACAGCACGGCCATGTATAATCTTTATCTTGGTGAACAAGAATAAAATTTTGGCATTTTAAATATTTTTATACATGTTAATTATTTAGAATTTTTTATTAAATTTAGGATGATATTTCTTAAATTCTTCTCTCAGAGCCCTTAGAATATTGAGAAAATGATAATTTTGGGCCCCTCCTTTCGAAGGCTTCCTAATGCGATGCATCGTCTGCTTACCGGATTAAGCAGGCCCAGAATTCGGGTTTCACCCCCTCTTATAAACAGCATTTTTCTTGGAAATAGGCTAAAAATAGCACAAAAAGTATGAACAAAACTGTTTATTTAACGAAATCATTATGTACATCTCGAATAAAAATAATTAAAAAAATTCGTTCAAGTTTAAAATTTTCTCAAAATCATTACGCATCTTTGCAGAAACACAACAAAATTGCTTTTTGAATGTTGACTCATTGTGCATTGTAATTTGTAAATACAATTATATGGATTTCTTTTGTGAAACATCTGTAATTTATTTCATCTTTATGAAGCGAAACTTTCAATTAGTAAGTTGGTTCATGCCGTGGAAGCAGAAAATTATTGTTTATACGAAACTCCATAATGAGATAGTTTTCCTAAAAAACAATATATTTTATTTCTTTTATTAAAAATATAATAATTAAAAAAATTACACAGTTAATACTAAAAGTTTTCGAATAATTTTTATAGCAGTTAAATCGTACAAATCTTTTATGTTAATCCAGTTAATCTTAATGTTTATACAATTTACTATTATGAGTAATATAAGCGTGAAGTTTTAACTTAATTAAATCGTGTTTATAGTTAATCCTGTTAAAAATCATTGCGAAAAAGACTTTTAAGAGAATAATATTTTTTAATTTTGTTAAAATCCTCTTTAATAGTCTAATATGCGGTACTTGTATCGTAACAGATGTTTTCATGATTAAGATTTATTTCTTGATATATGAATCAACAAAATGTAATAAAATCTAAACGAGAAGTTCCATTTATATTTTTAGAAATGAACCTGGAAGAGAATTTTTATTTTGTAAACAAATGAAATAATTTTATGCTATCATAAAAATAAAGAAAAATTTTTATCGATATAACTACTATCATTATTTTATATAATAACAAATTTCTTATTTTTTATTTTTTAATTGTTATTAAATTATAATAAAGTGATTTTAATGCAACATTAATTTTTCCATTTATTTTATTACTTATAACGGATATGTATCGCGTCATCCCAAAAGTAATGCTCCATATTTAAAAAAAAACCGACATTTTTGTCTTTTTTATAGATTTTATTTTTTGCAGATCATGCATATATTCATTAGGATCATTAATCTATTTTTCTACGTAGTCGCCGTCACTCCCATTTTTTTGCCACCTCGGAACAAATAACTGTATACATGCATGATAAAACTCGGAATTTGCTGATATGTGACAAAATTAATGGAGATACATGAATGTTTGCATTATGTTTGAACACAACAGCAGATGGTTGGCATTTTGATCCAGTAAATTAAAGAACAGCTTTCGTGGCACTAACAAGTTTGATAACGACGAATCTCTTGTGGCCAACAGTGAAATATAGGTACCGTGTTTTATTATGGAGGTGTATAGACACTTGTTTTAAAGTGGAAATAGCAAAAGATATGTGAAAATAGAATATATTGTACCTACAAAATGCATCAATAACAATTAAAGAATTAAAACTTTTTTAATTTTGGAGAATTACTTTTGGAATGATATAATATATATAAAAACAGTTTAGAAATCCCTCCATAACTTACTAACCTGCTTAAACTCTTTACACTTACTTACAATCCAGCACTACTTGCAGTTGAGTACACGTATAAGAACAATGAGCAAACGTTTTCGGTATACTCTATACCCTCTTCAGGTTCAGATTCTGAGCCTGAAGAGAGTATAAAGTATACCGAAAACGTTTGCTCATTGTTCTTATACCGTGTACTCAACTGCAATAGTGCTGGATTTTAAGTCAGTCAGTTTAGAAATATTCAGGGCCGGCAAAAGCGGGCCTGCATTGCAGGTGGGCGCTGTTTTCAAGTGTTAATATGAAGTTTCATTCTTATAAATAAATAAATTGCCATTTGTTTGGGAATGCCTATTTCAGCTCTGCAGGCGGGCGACGTCCAGCCTAGCGTCGGCCCTGGAAATACTTAATTAGTTATGAACCGAAAACATTTGAATAATTTTTTCGATAAAGAACAGGAATAGGGAATTTTCCCTAGTTAATGGATGACGATAAAGCCTAGCGTCGGCCCTGGAAATACTTAATTAGTTATGAACCGAAAACATTTGAATAATGTTTTCGATAAAGAACAGGAATAGGGAATTTTCCCTAGTTAATCGATGACGATAAAAAAAAATTCCTTTCTTGCAAATGGGCAGACGTTATTAACATTTTTAGAATGTTGTAGTAAAGAAACCGATCTCGTTTATAACGAAGTTTAATGCGTTTAATATGTAGAAATTTTTTCTTATTTTTAATACTAGAATTAGAATTTATGGATTGGAATTTCATAAAATTTGACGCAAAATATTTTTAATTTCCGAATTTAAAATTCATAATCGAATGCTATGCCATTTCTAAACTTTTTTCTCGTGAAAGATGAGTAGAAACGATGACGATAACGACCTGTAACAGCACCATCGCAATTTTTTTTTTTGTGACCTCATTAAGGTGACTGTCAGAGGCTATAAAAGACCGAATGCCATCTAATTATATATAAAGCGATAAATTCTGTAATTTTTGTAAAAATTTCTAGACGAATTTTTATTCTAACAGTTTCGCGTAACTTAATAATCGGATTAAAATCGATTAAAGGATTAAAATACAAATGCGCTTAAACAAAACTTTCGTTTAACTTTCTACTTGGAGAACAATTAGCATATTAATTAATTTGCAATTTGATAATCAGCGAATTACGTGAACTGTTTCATTTAATTTTTTTTTTTTAATTTTAATATTTCTAAATCTGTACATTTGCATAAATCGAACACTGTACGGTATACGTGATTAAAAGCCTTATTTTGAATATCAAACTCTGTGGCCATCTTGTATTGAATTCGGTGATTAAAGCTAGGCAACAATTTTATATAAATATTCAGCATATATTGCAATTTTCTTTTAACTCTGTGATACAGAAAGGAACTTTCTGCACGCATAATTATTTATACAAAATTAATTTCTTATTATAGGTAAGATTTTACTTTGACTGTTACCATTCATCCATTGGTTGTATGTTATTGTTTAAAGCTTAGATCGATTCCAACGAATGAATAAGGCCATATTATAACCATAAATGCTGACAATAAACATACTATACTCTAATGGACTGGTATATAAGTTATTTGCAATTAATATGAACACTATGCACAGACGAGTGGCATCATTCAATGTAAAATTTTACCCGTTATCTTCTATTAACTCGATGAAATTTCAAATGAATGACTCTAGTAATTAAAGTAACAACAACAGAAATAATCTCTTTACTGACTTTACTAATTACGATCTTCTGGGATTAATTGGAATTATGTATAAACTTAATTATGTATACCGTATACAATTTTTCGTGAAAAATCATTGTGACTTAGCATAGACTCATACATTTACTCTTAAAATAATATAATTATCAAAACATGAAAGGTCTAATAATAACTTGTAGAAAATTACTACCAATATCCTATTTTAAATGAATTAATTTTAAGAGTCAAAGCTAATTTTCTACTCATTCAAAAGAATTTTGGAGTGAATACTAATCACCATTTATAAATTAAAAATTCGCAACTACAGGGTGAAGAAAAACTTCATCGTAATATTTTGTGTACTGATAGGGAACCTCGAAACAAGTCGAAAACGTCTAATGAATATATGGCCTAAATGGCACCATTTTCGAGTTATAACACTTTAAAATTAACCAATCACCATCAAGTAAACAAAGCGTCACGACGCGTCTTGGCAACGCGATGCATCGTGTATTCGATGGTGATTGGTTAGCTTTAAAGTGTTATAATTCGAAAACGGTGCTATTTAGGCCATATATTCATTAGACGTTTTCGATTTGTTACGAGGTCCCCTATTAGTACACAAAATATTACGATGAAGTTTTTCTTCACCCTATATATTTGTTTATATATATATATATATGCATTCAAGGACTTTCAGAGAAAATGTGAAGCCCTGGGCAACTAATAATATTGAATTCCTTCAAATAAAACAAAAAAAAAGAAAATTGACAAATATACAGTGGTAAGTGTACAAGAAAGCGAAGAAAAGAATTATAGAACTTCAAATTTTGACAAACAGTGAAACTCCAACAGTATAGAAAAAATATATTCGTATATTTTTAATATATTGAGTTATAAATTGAGGCCCTGGGCAGCCGCCTCTCTGATAGCCAATGTAAGTTATATATGCATATAATCAAGAGAAAATCACATATTTCCGATGCGGATCATAAAAAAAAAACTATATTTATCTCAAAAAATTTCATTTCGAAAGTTTTTCTGAAATAAAACTAATCTGATTTCTAGTATAATAAAAAAAGAAGATTTCATTCTTTGGATTTATAACAGCAGCAATAATAAATAAAAAGCTTTAATAAAAACGTGCTTTAAAAAAATCTGAATGGTGAAGTTTGATAAGCGTTTAAAAAGTAATCTTTAAAAAAGGAATAAAAATAAATCCTTTAACAATGAAAGAATTTCTGTATTCAGATAGAATCGAATTTTCAGTTGCACTTTCACCTTCTTAAACTTAAGAAATGGTATTAAAAACTGTTTGCTTCTCGTCATTGAAGTAAATTGGAATTCTTTCCCTTAAACGAATTCGTCTTATTCTTTTCTCTAAACTGTTCTTCAAAATTGATTTCTTTTTGTTATTTTTGCGTTTATTCCATCACGTCTTCAACACACATACACAAAAAAAAAGATAACTTTTAAGCCTCCCAGCTTCCAATGCTCATCCACCAAAACGCGATAAACAACTGGAAAGCACATTGCCATCTGTTCCATAAACTTATTTATCTACTTTTAAAATTGATTTACTGTAAGAAAATTTATGTTTCTGTTTAATATATTAATGTAAACTCCTAAAGTATAGTTTAACTCGATAATAAAGTTGATAATGGCATTCAAAACATTTTGTAACTCGCGAGAAAATAAATAATGTCTTAACTAATTAAACGTTATGATACTTTTCCGGCACAAAATAAACTTATTCTTGCTGAATAATGTCTTTTTTTTATCTAAAATTTAGTATATCAGGCTAATAATTCTCAAAATAGTACATAGTTATTTATCTTAGATAATTTTATACAAACTAATCTTAATTATTTTCGAGTATATTTAATTATATTTCTTTCCTGTCAAAATTTTTTTCGATGAATTATTATAATTTTACACTGCAAATTATGTTGTTACTTGTAATAAATTATAAAAAATTTTAAGTGCAATAATATATTTTAAAAATTGCTTTAATCTTTTAACTATTTTATAACTTAAATAAATAAAAATGATGTTTATTTGAACACGAAGAGAGAAAAAAATGCCTGAAGAATTTAACTTAATTGCGTCATTCTATCATAATTTTCTATATTTTGGTAAATATTAAAAAAATAATAATAATTATGGTAACATTTAAACATTTTCAACATACTAAACAAAGTCCCAAAAGGTTTAAAGTTAAAAATATGGTTAACTTTTTAATACTCTCCCGTTGCGAATTCAATGGTGTCCAATCTTATGCAATACTTAATAAAATTATCCGATTACTTGAAAATTATATAAAAGCTTAAAAATTGTACGATATCTCTTAAAGAAACCATTCATGTTTCTAATGGATAATAAACGTCAAACTGTGCTCAAATATTTGCCATTTATTCGCATTATCAAAAGATAAATGACGTCTCATAAAACTTTTCTGGTTTACAGATTGTTACTTGGTGGATTTTGTAACTCCACGAATGTACATTATGGAGTCAAATCGAATCATGATCCTTCACATAATGTTCGTGTTATATTTCCAGAAGAATCTACTGATGCTGTTATATACGTCACGGTAAGAACATTTCCCATATAAATCATATATCCGTGTAAAAATTTATATAATGTTTTATAAAGAAAAATCATTACAAAAATTTTTTCGAACGTATTTATAATGAATGGACGTCAGTGAGGAAAAAAAAAGACATTTACAAAAAGAAATAGTTCAATCAGAGTTATCGAAACAAACTAGATATTTTGGCAGCGTTTTGGTATCGGGTTAATGAGATTTGGTAAGGATCCGGTCTCTGGAGGATGTGCCTTTGATGCACACAATGTGACAGCTCGGATTACGTTGGCGAAATTACACAGTAGCATTATAGTACTCTTTAATTATTACCTTCAAGTAATTGAAGAGTTGTTTTGGAATTTTCTCCATCCTTACTTCATCCATTTTCACGTCGGAATAAATTATAATCAGAAAATATCGAGATAAGTTGGAAGTTTTAAAAATTTACTATCTTTAAAGAAAGCTCAAAAATTATTTTTTGTTGAACATTAAATTATTATAAATGTTATGAACATGTAATTAATGCTTTTAAATTTTCATTTTTAATTAATTTAAAATAGGTTGTGGTCGTATTTTACGCAGCAATTATACTTATCTTGGTGGGTACCAATATTAAAAGGTTCAAGAAGAGAAACGACGATGAAAGTAATGGTAAAGGTAAACGTCAGTTGGTAGTTTATGTCGACAGCAATGAAAAAATCATCCAACAAACAAACAACAATGGAAACTTGGACCCAGGAGGAAACACAACGGCTACATCTTTGTGATACGTTCCGCGAGGTGGAAAGATTTATTTTTAGTACAGAAGAAATAGCCATGTTGAGGTTCGAATTTTCACAAAAATAAAAAAAAAAGAAAGAAAAAAAATTTTCTACGCTTTCATCTTTACTTTTATTTTCAAATCTTCTAAACATAATAATATATTGCTTTATCATATAAATTATTTGTAATTTTGATTTTTTTTTTATTTAATATATCTGATTGGATAATTTTAAATATATTTACATATATTAACCAATATTAAAATTCAATGTGACGTGTATCAGAGCTTGTGATTTATTGGCTAATTTTAAAATTTTTGATGTGTAATAATTATAGACATTTATTTTATCATATTATAGAATGATATTATTTCATCGTATCTGAATACATTAAATAAAACATATCAAGAAAAATAAAACTTCTATAATATATAAATTAAAAAAAACTGTAGATATATTATATTGTTGAAACATCAATAAATATTTTCTAGACTGGTCTGTTTATTAATTTCATTTAATTTTAAAAGTAACTTTTCAAGTAAAAAAGAATTTTTTTTTACTATCAAAAGAACTTTTTACATTAGGCTAATTTATGAATTACTGCCAACTGTATCTGAGATACTCCAAATGACGCTAATCTGCTATATTATTAAAAATTACGTTTCAAACAAAAAATGCGAATATTTTCTAATTTTATACCTATTAAAATATATACAGTAATCAGTTTGCAACAGGCGTATATGGTAATAGTGGTGTCAATCAACATTTTCGTTTATTGAATATTTTAACATTATCTGGTACGAGATTAATAAATCGATATAAATGAGATACGTTAATTAGAATTTGATTGGATAAACAGAAATTTCAGATTGAAGCGACATCTCTGAAATTGAAAATGTATATTACTGAAAATTTACTTTGAATTTTTTGTAATTATCCTAAAGCCAGATTTTATAAAGTAGGCCCTAATAAAGGAATAATAATAATATATGTTTATTTTTAAGTACTCACTTATAAAATCAAAAATAAAGAAAATTCAATTTTGTAATACTAATTTATTAGATGGATCAAAAAAAATTCTAACCAGGTAATTCATTTTCTTCAATGACTATTTTCAAAAATATTTGACAGCAAAGTAAGAAATTCGATCTAGATAGTTTCCTTTTGTGTATTAAAGAAGAAAACATCTGAAAGGTGTTTGAAATATTCGAGATAACTATTCAAAGTGCGCAATCAAATATTTACTTTAACAGCACCTGTGTCAGGTGTGACAGCGGTGAAGAAAAGAGACGTCTTCTCGCGCTATTAAGCTATCCCGTTCCAGACAATGCTTCCTTCCTTCTATTCTGATCGGTTGTCATGGTAACGGGATAGCATTCCATTATCTCTACTTAACTTTAGATACAATTCAAAATGACATTCTTGTCCTTCTTTTAATACAATTTTTTTTTTTTAAATATTTATAAATTGGAAATATCGTGCCATCATTAATACCGGATTATGTTTGAATGACAGAATCTTTAAATCAAAGTAAATACAGATAAACGAGATTTTATATTTATTGATTTATATTATAAGAACTTTTTAATTCAAAACTATCAATAAAATATTAGATATAGCATTAAAAATATACAGACAATGTTTTAAAAATACAGCTAAATTTCCTATTAAGAAAAGTGAATCCAAACAATAAAATTCACCGAGTTCTTTTCAGTCAATAAATTAGTTAACTAGATTTTTATGTTCGTAAATCATTATCGAGAAAAATATGTCAATGCAATACTTCCTAGCGGTGACGATATAAAACAGCAGGGAACCATAAAGCTCGGAGAGATTCCATTAAGAGAATTCGGCGTGTAATGGTGAGTTTAATGAAGCGCTTTCGTGTCCCTTTCTTACTTCTTTTTTTACTACGCAATCAGTCAAAAGACGTAAACAATTTAATATCGTTTTATGTTTTAGACAACGCAAGATGCCTTGAAACAATACATATCTGTCAGCAAACATTCTGGAAATTAACGAGGAGAACGTTACAGGGAATAAGTCTTTAATTTTCTTGTCAGATATCAATTATTATCCAAGTAAAAGTTTGGAACAATATCGCAAACGGTCCATTAACGTGTCGATCGATAGTAGGCGCCGGGTGGACAAGTCTGGACACGCCTCCTGATGTTAACTGAACAGTCTTTTTTAAAAAATAAACTTGTAACTTCGGTGAATGATTAGAAATATTGAATTTTTTATACGTTTTTTGTTGTTATTATTAAATTTATCAAAGTTAACTCACTTTTATTTTAAAGTCTAGCATGTTGACAGAAATCATTAAGTAAATTTCAATCTGTTTTAGGAGTCTGAAATACTTTTAAAAAATTCTGAAAATATAAATATGAACAGCTTTTATGTAGTTTTTTGCATTATGAATTATCCTGCTAAAATTTTTAGGTCGATGCTGACTGCAAAGGTCATTATAGCTTGCTATAGTAAAAATTATAATTATTAGCTAACAGAATTATAATTCATAATATGATTATTATTACAAATTTATAGTTATTAAAGTCATAATATATTGCAAAGTATGATTTTAAATAACTTGACTTGATATAAAATCGAGAAGCACAATATTCAGTCGAAATATCAGGAATACATATCTTTTCCATTAGATGATTCAGGAAGGATTTAGAATAAAATAAATAAACAGGATATAGTGGAATCGTTTTGTGGACCACCTACAAACAAATTCCTTTTATTTCAATATATAAGCTTATGCTGTTTTAAGATTAAATATTGAAATAAAGTTATTTTTCTTTCAGAGGAAGTATAGTTAACCAAATTGGATATATACTGTACAAGATTTATTATTTAACTTCTTACTTAATAAGAAAATTATCATCAAAATCTTATCGAAATTATATATAATTATTTATTTGCACAAACTATGAATGTCTTTCAGTGTAAATTAAGTCTGTAATGAATAGATTCCTCTATTAAAACAATTTCGTTAAAAAATAAAAAACAAACAATAAAAGTTTATAATAAAATTAGAAAAGTTCAGTTAAAATCAAAAGAAAAATTAATAAATTTTCAAAATAATTAAGCTTTAAAACTTCATTAATGAGTAAATATGATGCTTTTATTATTTATAATTATATATTCCCCTCTTTAATTAAAATAATAACAGTATTAAAACAATTACTAATTAGATAGATAACAAACTTTCTTGAGTGGCAATACAGAAAATCAATACATCATTATTACTTGAATAATTATGTATTATTAAAGAAGTTACTTAAACAAAATGTACTTTGTAACACTGTCTTAAAATTTTAATTAATTTTGTCAGTGTTTCTAATAATTTTTCGAAATTATATACATACATTACCTGTATTGGATTGTAATTGATTTCAATAAGAATTTCATAAACATATTTCAAAATTATTCTAATTGTGTACTCTATTCTGGGTCATAATATTATAACTTAGAGGATTTAATATTTTACAATATTGATCCGAAAATGATAACATCCAGTCAATATCTTCCATCTGACAAATTCTAGATTGTGGTTAGGAATGGATTTTCAATCAAATGAACATTATAATTTTTACATAAATTAATAAAATTTTATATTGCTATGTAGAAATTTGGATATGTTTAATTCATTTAATTTAAAATCATTAATGATACCAAATTTAGTTTTTAATTTTAAAGTAAAATTAATTTAAATTTTTAACTTAGTTAATGACTTGTGCAGTTGCTTTCTTTTAATAATATCATTGAGCCTTGGTTCTAAGTCAGTTGATACTTGTAAAAGTTCATCAGTTAATTTTGATCTCAATTTGGACTTAATATTCATGATTGAGAACGTTTTTTCGCATATATAAGTGCTTCCAAATAATGAAAATGGAAGCACTTATATTTTTTCGCATATATAAGTGCTTCCAAATAATGAAAACATATTAGGAAGCACTTATACATGTAACTTTTAACTGAACAATTTTTAATTATAATATGATAAAATTTATTTATTTTCTGTAAAAATATAAATCTTATTATGAATTTAAGATGGCGGATGATCTGACATCACGGGCCGCATTTCTAGGGTTTGAGGGCCGCACTTTGGGAACCCCTGCTCTATTGCATTCCTCTATCTCAGATATTTTTTTAAATTCATTTTCTAACGATATTTTCAAAATTGGCTCAATAAAATATGTTATCAATGTTCGCTTTTACTTTTACTTAATTTCTTATAAAACTCTTCATATTGAGTTAAGGAGTTTTGTAATATTCTTCCAAATCTTAAGCTGTGATGTTTGGATCAATATTTAGGAAATAATTTATTGGAAAATTAATATGACTGATAATTTTTTATAATATTTTTAATCATTTATAAATTATTATATATGTTAATTAATAATTTTAATAACTGAATATTATATAAAAATCATGTAAATCATAAATCTTATACAATCTATATATGGGACCATATATTTTGAAAGTGGTGTAAATCCATTTTTTTTAAAACAATGAGATATTACATAAATAAAAACTTTATGATTACTATCGTCATCGATAGAGCTCGTGATACTGATTGGGCGAAAATTTTCAAACAACGGGAGCGCGTATAGTAACAGTATAGTAACAGCCAAGTTTTAGCAACTTTATCAAGAAAAGAAAAATAATGAGATATTCAACTAAATCTTGACACGTATAAAGAAAAACTCCCAAAAGCACTTAAACACGTCTCTTTAACTTTTCATGATGTATACATACTTAACTAAATATTTTAAAACACAGTTTTTGGTGCACATTTTTTTACATCCCTCGATTTTCGAACATTCAACATTCGCACACACTTCCAGGAACCAATTATGTGCGAAAGTCGAGGGCCGCCTGTAACAGTCATTTTTTAAATAACTCCAAGTCTCAAAATCATCCAAAAAAATGGCTTGTACTAAGTTTAATGATTGTACTTTTATCACATAGAAAACTATTTAATACAAACAAAGAAAACAGATAATCTAAAATTTATATTTTTCTGTACAATATTAGAAAGAAGGAAGAAGCAGTTATTATTTCAAGTTTTTAATATTTAATTTCTTATATAAAGATGTTATTTTTCTCCCAATGATCTAGAACAGGGCTGTTCAAAAGGCGGCCCACGAGGCTTTCACAATTTGTGATATAATAATATTTTTTAATGTTTTTTTTTTCACTTTTATTACTTTTTTAAAGAGATTAAATTTTAGGATTCTTTTTATTAATTATATTAACTCAATTAATTAATAATTCTTAAATTATTAGTTTATTTAATACAATCAACAAGCTATCAATGACATCACACTTTTATAAGACTTTCAATCATGTCAGTTTAAAGTTTTGAATTGTGACTGTATTTTAAAGTTATTTTTTGGTTTCTACAATACTTACCATTTCAGTGATTGTGTGACCATTATTGTGATATTCTGTTTTAATTTTATTTTACTGTTTAATTTAATTTTATTTTACATTTTTAATTAAATTTATTTTTTATTTTACCATGAGTTCGTTGCATTTGTGAAATGAGTGAGATAAGACGTAAAATAGAAAATGAAAATTGAGTATATCAAGAGCAGTGGGAAAATGACTTTTCATAACAAATCACATGGGTAAACTGCTTTGTTTAACAAACATTTTCCTAATTTTTGTGATTTTGATTGGAAAGTAATATCAATATTTGGTAGTACTTATTGTGTGAAAGTGCATTTTCTAATATGAAGCTAGTTAAGAATCAATTCTGAACCTGCCTTGGAAATTCTTCTTTTTTACATATTCTGCAGCTAGCTACAACAGGAATGGATGTAAGTATCCAGTCCTTGTAAATGCTGCTACCTGCCCTTATTTATCACATTGAATAGGTACATACATACTTTTTTATATTTTTTAATTGTTTATATTTTATAACTTTTTATTAACATGTAATATGTTTGTTGTATGCAATCTGATAAATATAATTTTGTAATAAGGTTTGTTAATCTGGAAATAAAATTTGTTTCGAAAAGTGTTATATTTTTGTGTTCCGTTTGTTGAGAGAATAGGTATCAAGTATCAAAGCCCCTCCCCCTTTTTTGTAACTGCAGCCCTCCATATCTCTAGCAAACATAGCTATGGCCCTTAGGTTCATTATAATTGGATAGCATTGATCTAGAATATGATAGATAAATGCGAATTTGAAGTTGAATAAAAAAAGTTGTGGATTGTTCTTTATTTTTTACAATTTCTAAACCTATAAAATTGATATTCCATAAAATAATGAAATGAAAGTTCATTCATTGTCTGTTTTAAAATTCATTTAATTAATTGCTAGCATTTAATGGTTAATTAATGTTTGAAAAAATTAAAATGTATAAATGTTATTTTACTAAATACTCAAGATAAT